>CM061130.1:27576064-27602064 GCA_030789695.1 Scilla litardierei | reverse complement strand
TAAGGGGCTGCGGGTTCAAGGGAACAGCTATTTCCAAGGAGCATGAGCTGATCATGGATCCTCGGGGACAGATCGACCGGGCCTCGAGCCTTATCCGTGGGCCTCATCAGGCGGGCCCAACCTTGTTCATGGGCTTCCCGTTCATGGCCGGGCCTCGTGTCCCTGCTTCTTGGGCTTCTCCAAAACAGTCGTATCAAATGCCCCCATTGTCCGTGCCGTTCGGTCTCAGCCGGTTCGGTTCGGGCGATGTGACTGTTGGGTGTTTTGACAGGCGCGTCAGTCGAGGTGTGCTCATTAAATGGGGGTTATCATGACATGGCCTGTTTGATCTCCTCCTGGTGCGGGTTTCGAAACACCGACGATCCTCTGATGCTGCCACGTGTTCCTCTCCGGACGATTTGTATTCCTCGATTGCTTTGCATATAAAGACGCCGGCTCCCCAAACTTCAATCCTTTCACGCTCTTCTGATCTTGGTTTCAAAAGCTCCCTCTTTCCATCGTCCTTCTCTCTTCAGCTCCTTCTCAAGGTAACCTCCTTCTCTTCTTTTGCCCCATGGCTACGCGTAGAATAGGCAACTCGGCGTCGGGATCTAGGGACCACCCGGCGCCCGAGTCCGGCAATGTCTGACATTTGGGACCTGGGGGCCCATCAGGGTCTCGCCCTGTTCAGGACAAGGGGAAAAGGAAGATTTTCACGGACCCCGTCGGCGACGACGTGGCTCAGGCCGTCGAGAGGTTCGACATTCCCCCGGCAGTCCTCGAGTCGCCGTCCAAGGCTCCCTTCCTGGTGGCTGCCGAGATCCGGGAGAAGTATTTATATCATCTGTACGATGTTTGGATTCCTTTCAACGATGAGCGGATCTGCTTCCCGCAGAGCAACGAGGTCGACGTTTATGTCGAGATGTTTTGCTTAGGCCTCCGTTTCCCCCTTCACCCCTTCATCATCCAAGTTATGGAGTTGCTGATGGTGTCCTTGTGCCAGTTGACCCTATACTCTGTCGCGGTGCTGACCAGGTTCATCATGCTCTACCGTATCTATGGTTTAGAGCCGTCCCTCCCCCTTCTCTTTCATTACTATCGGGTTCAGACGGTCGGCCAAGGGTCGTGGCAGCATCTCGGGGCTTGTGCGGGGAGGGAGTGCTTGCTCGGTCTCCCCCGCTGGGTGGGGGACTGGAGCTCGAGCTATGTCTTTGCCGTCTTTCCTGAGGACGCCGAGATATTGACAGGTTGGGGAGGGCTATGTCAATACGACTTGACGTTGACCCTCTCCGAGGCCGACCAGGCAGCTGTTCGGTTGCTGTCGTCTCTTTCCTTAGAGAAGAGGTCGATCTGGACTCTGCTGGATGACCTACTTCTCAAGACCGTTCTGTGGTCTCCCGGTAGGCTCTTCATTTCTTTCTGTTTTCTCTCTCGCTTACCTTGATCTTCTTTCCTTCTGCAGAGATGGTCGGACGTGAATTTACTCGAAACGTCAACGAACTCATTCGAATGGGTGCCAGCCGAAGCTGAGGGAACCCATCGGGGCAAGCGCCCCGTCGCACTGTCGACGAAGAGGTGCGGCAGGCCGAGCCTGCCGTCGGGAGAGTGGAGCCCACGGGTGCAGCGATGCCTCCCCCTTGGCCGCGGAGAACCTCCCTGAGGGTGAGGCCCCGGGGGCTAAACTCCCTCGCCCCGCCCAAGCCGAGGGAGGCGATGCAGGAGCCGAGCCGACCCCCCGCGCACCCGTGGGTGGTCGAGGCGCGGGACGTAAGCATTCTCCCCTGACCTCCTCTGGCCCTAAAGAGAGGAAAAGGAGAAAGGAGGGTGGGGAGACCCGCACTCTGGTGGCCCCCGAGGTGCCGACGGCCTCCGACGACACCCTCCCCCTGACCTTGGTGGTCACTCCCACCATCTCGGCCGAGCCTTCCCTGGTGGGAGCCGGCGGTGTATTGGCGAACATCTTGGCGGGCCCCGAGGTTACCCCCGGCGACTCGGTTTTCGTCGATCGGATCGTGGCCAACTAGTTGGTACACGGCTCCGTCCTCCCGAGGGACCGATCCGTCCTGGAGAGAGCTCCCACCGACACATTGTCAGACTCCCTGCTCTGGCAGCTTCAGCAGGTTCGGCCGCTTTGCTATTCCCATCACTGTCTCCTGACCCTTCTCTATATAACTCCTTCTGTTGTGCAGGGCACTACGATGGCCGTCGAAGCGCATCGTCGGCGGCCCAAGCGAGGGATCTGGAGGAGTCCGCTGCCCGGGAGCACACAAGGGCCGGAGCGGCCTAGGTGGCCGTCCAAGAGGCACGTATGGAAGCTCGGCATCTCTGACGCCGGGTAGATGAGCTTGAGGCGTAAGTGAGGGACCTCCGAGGGGAGCTGGACGACGCTCAGAGGTCGGCCCGAGAGGCGGAAGAGGCGTTCCGTCAGGAGAGGAGCGATCTCCAGAGTGAGCTGGCAGACCTGCGCCAGATGACTCGGTTCGTCGACGAGGTGGAAAGGGGCGTCGGCAGGATCCGGGGGGAAAGGATCACTGACCGGCGCCCCGCTTGCGTTGCGGGGGCGCGGTGTCGTTTACCGCAAGTTTCACGGTTAGTGTAGGGTGCGGGAATATCGAACTCAGGGAGGCGAGGTTGTGCTTGGGTCAGGTAGGACCTAAATCACGCCGAGGGTCGAGCTAGCCCGAATCGGTGAATGGTTGTCACGGGAATAAAAGGGTATGAACAACAAGAAAGAAAACCCGGGACTTTGGTTTCCAACCCGACGAGAGACTCTCGCCGATACGGCCTACGGGTATGGATAGCGATCGGGATTAGGGTCTAATGGTGAGATGTTGCCTCTGAAAGTGGTACCGGCATCCCATGGGCCCGATATTCCGGTCGGTGCCCAGGATGATACACCGGACTTCCCGGATTCGATCAGTGGGCACTCCCGTGTCCATTAACACTGATCGATCCCGGGAGCACTAAGCCCGCAATGATATCTCCCAACGTCTCATCCTACCGCTCCCGCGTGCTAGGATTCGGCGTCTACGCTAAGGGTGTGAGCTATGGCTAGGGAGTCAACCGCCAAGTTTATTCCCCCTTGGCCCAACGGTCAAAGGCGGTCTTTTTCCCGCCGATGACAATGAAACACCCCGCGTAACCGTTAGATTCCTACTCCCTATCGATTTCCTAACCCTATGGACGCATCGGGAAGAGCCCCCGAAGGCGTTTCCACCAAAATCCCAGATTTGGAAACTACTCACAAAAATTCATGAAAAAGCGATCTAAATGAAATTTAACCGTTGGAATCATAATCGGACAATTGCAATGCGGAAGTAATAGAGTAATAAAGACAATACTAAAATTTTAGAAAGATCTGAAAACTTAGAAAAGAGTAACAATTACAGCCGTCACAAGGAGATAAAACAGTAGAAAAAATAACAGCTGCCCATTTCTGGAACCCTAGGGGTTCTATTTATAGACCTTCGTATCAACCGATCGGTTGACAAGTCAACCGATCGGTTGATCCGTGACAAATTAATAACAGAAAACAGCGAGCTTTCACCCGATCACATGAACCGGTCGGGTGAGTTCTTGAGTGACCGGTTGGATCTTGGAGCAGTCAGGTGAATCGATCGGTTCGACGTCCGTGTCTTCAGCTCTTCTTCTTCAGCTACAGATGAACCGATCGGGTGAGAGTCACCCGATCGGTTGGCGTTTTGCTTCGAGAAAACAGAGAACAGCCCCCACTGAACCGGTCTGCGAACCGGTCGGGTGACTTCTTTGTGAGCTGCGGCAGAGACCGGGTGGTGCACGCGTGCATCACCCGATCGGTTGGAGATGACCAACCGACCGGGTGAGGGGCTGAAAGATGAATTCTTCGACGTTTGACCCCCTGGATCACGCGTGACTTCTCCCGTTGCTCCGGGGACTTGGGATATCATCGTTAAACGTCCCCTACGTGTTCAATCCCCTGCAATCATGGATAAACAAAGAAAAGTGAAAGAAAACAGGAAAATACACGAAAACGAATAAGAGACGGCGGAAAAACACGGAGAAACACAAAAGAAAACGTGTGTGAATATATGAAATATAAACGCACGTCAAAATCCCCCAAGCTGAACTCTTCCTCGTCCTCGAGGAAGACGAGTGAGAGTAGGAGCTCGGAAGGGAAAAATAGAGAGGAAGAAACAAAAAGAAAACTCTAAACCCTAGATCGTCCATCAGAGCCACCAAAATCAGAAACGACACACCAAGCAAGCAAACGCCAAATCACACCACTAAACCTAGGAAAGCGAGTCCAAATAAGTGTCGTGGGTCCACGCGGTAAAGCGCGAGTGAGCGTGGTCGTGTGCTAGCAAATGGTGATGCTTTCTACAATGTGCTATGATGCTCGATATACACAAATCCAAGATATGACTCAAAATATCGATCCGAATTGAATTAAGCGGCGAATATAAGTTCAAGCATGCATGAGAAGAGTGAGAATAGAAGCGTATCATGCATCGGGGACTCCACAACTAGGGTTAAGGAAATCACGCCACTATAGCCTAGATACTAGCTAAAAAGTTCCTAAGCCAAGTGTTTTCGATAACGACGGGGGGTTGAGATGATGTGGAGAAGAACACTCGGTGCAAATTCTCACCTTTCCTTTATTCTTGGCGAGTAGGAAAAAATATTCACACGGAAATTTTTTTTGGGTTTTGGGCATTTGTATTTTTTTTGGATTTTGGGCTATACACAATTTTTCTTTTCTTTTCTTTTTGGGTTTTTCTTTTCTTTTCTCCTTTTTTTTTGAATTTTTGGGTTTTTGGCTATACACATGTGTACTCTCCCAAGCGGGAGAACGGTACATGACGAGGGGATTTGCACCAAGTAAAACAAAAAAGAAGTCGAAATCTAAACACTCGGGCAAAGGAAACTATTCTCGCTAAATAGAGCATAGGCTAAATGGGTTATCCTAGTCCTTAGTTGTGGAATCCCGACGCATGCGAATTGAAGTATACGATATAAATATAGCATGCATATAGTGGAAACAAATACCGCATATTCAAATCGGAGCATGATAATCTAGGGGTCATTCCTGGACAGGTATATAAAGTAAAATCACAAAGCAGAAGCACACCAAATGCTAGTCACGACACACGACTCACAAAAAGCTAAGTGGACCCACGATGCGTGAAATGCAAGAGGACTCGAAATCCTAGGGTTAGTGAGTGTGATTATCGATGCAATGCTAGGTGTGTGTGACTTTGTGGCGATTCATCATAGGATTCATCTCTAGGAGAAAGAGCTAAAAAAGAAGAAAAGAAAAAAAAGAAAAACACGGAGAAAAACGACTCAAATAAACGAAAAAGAAGGACTCAAACGACGCACACAGTGCGACTCCCCCAAGCTGAAGTTTGCATTGTCCTCAATGCAATATGAGTGAGTACGGAAGGGCAATGAAGATGGGGGGGATACGCACTGACACAAAAAGAAATTAAAACCAGGAAAACACATAGATGAAACTGAAAAGGAAAGAAAGATCAGAATCAAAATCAAACAAAATGAAAATAAAAATAAAAACACAAGCACGACACTCAAAAAATGAAAAAGAAGCACACACACAAAAATGAGAAAAACAAACAAAACACGACAGCACACCAAAATAGACGTCCCCCAAGCTAGACCAGAAAGTGCTAGCGAAATGATGTGATCGATGAAATGCAGAGATGTGCAAGGGGGAGTCAAAAACAAAAGAGGTGAAATCAGAAACCAGGAGGAGGTGAGTCCTCGTCCTCCTCGGAAGAGGGTGTGGATGGGTGGTCGGGGGAGGCTGGGGGTGTGCTGAGAAGTGGGGAATGAGGCGAAGGAATAGGGGCAGTGGTTGTGTGAACAATGGGATGAGTGTCGGTGGTGGTGGGTGGTGGTGGTAGGAAGGCGATCAAGGCGGTGGTGAGAGGAATAGAAATGGAGGAAGTAGATGCGGGGGTGACGGTAGTGGGAGGTGGTGGGAGGGATCTGGAGCGCACCGGCAATTTCCTCCGGTGCACGTATGGAGTGACGGAGGAGGAGGGAGGTAGCGTGGGTGCGGTGGAAGTGGTCGGGAGGGGTGAAGTGGATGCCGGGATGGGATGTGAAGAGGGAGGAGAAGAATGTGGTGAGGGGGTGATGGATGTGGGGAAGTGTGGGTGGGTGGAGGAGAAGATCGCCTGTGTGGTGAAGGTGGAGGTGGTGAAGGTGGAGGTGGTCCGTGGATATGAGTAAGAAGGCAGAGAATGGCGGCCACGTTTCTCTCAAGTGCGAGGAAACGTGGGTGAGTAAGAAAGGAGGATGGCGATGGGTCCGAGGAAGCAGAGGACATGGAGAGCTCACGAAGGGCAGCGACCTCCCTCTCAAGTCCCAGACGGGCAGATACCTGACGGCGACCAAAAGACGTAGACTGACGCGAGGCAGAGGTGGTGCCGCCAGGTAAGGTCGAAGAGGTGCCGGCGGCAGTGGTCATGCCGGCACAGGAGACAAGGCCAGAAATGGCCGCAAAGAGGTGCTCAGACGTGATCGGTCCCGGAGCAGAAACAGGACGACTCGGGCCAGCCCCTAAATCTCCCCCAGACGCAGGGATATCCTGCTCGCCTAAGTGGGCGACAGGGGACGGTGGCCTGCGGGCGTCTGCGGGAAAGAAAGGAAGATTCAACCCAGTTAAGAAGTTAGGATCAGGAGGGAAAGTCCAATCTCCCACGAGAGCAAGGGTCATGCGAGCGGGGTTGGGCAGAATGGTGTAAGGGGCTAGGGGTGGCCATAATGAAATATGAAGCAGCCATCCGAGCGGGGTTTAATCATGTGGATGTGCCGCAGGACATCAATATCAAGATGTGAGGGTCCTGCGGCAGCTGGAAGATTATCGGGGATGGTAATATTGAATTGGGCGTGAGAGCAGATGATCGTGATGATGCCCCCACAACAAAACTTCCCCTTACCGGCCCGGCTGATCTCGAGTAGCTTGTAAACAAGCCAATCGCTACCATGGATGGGGACGGTAGGGGCCCTGAAGCTAACTCCATCATCATCCCGGACATAAGGGAAAGTCATGGCCCAAAGGATAAAAAGGTCAGGGATAGTCACAGTGCCGGACTCGTCCCTAGGAAAGAATGCTGATGAAATGATCCTGTGGGCTAAACGAAACACGGGATGAATGATGGAGGAGGCCTTGGCCCTTCCTCGGGGATAGTCACGGATCAATGTGAGGCGGAACCAGAATTGATCGACATCAAACTCGGGCGTGTACCCGTAGTGTCGGATGGAATCATCCCCGAGATTGGGGAAACCAAATATATCGTTAATCGTGTTCAGATTTGTGGTGACACTACGGTTACGCACCCTGAATTTAATGATCGATCCGGACTCCCAAACAAGTGTAGAGAGAAATTCGAGTGTGAGTGCCGGGTAGGATACGGCATGTGCATTAAGAAAGGCCAACCATCCTAAGTTAGCGAAAAGAGATTCGACCTCGGTGAAGACACCGAGATCGACAAGTGTACGTGCGTGCGGGAACTTAGTAGATAGATGCCCTCGAGCATCAAGCCTACGGTAAAAATCTTTGTGCTCCTGGTTCCGAAAAATATACCCATGCGGGCCCAACATTGGGTCCATAGGGGGGATAACAGGCGGAGGAGGGCCAAGTGTAAGTGCTCGTGTACGGGAAGGGGGGCGTGTTTGTTTTCGTCTCTTTCGAGACGGCTCCTCTTCCCGCATAATTCCCTTCCCCTTGTCCTTATCCTTATCCATGTGTGAGTGTGCGTGTATGAATGAGTGCAAAAACAGTGGATGCACACTAACACAAGCAAACGAGCAAGCACAATTTATAGGGCAAATATATAAATATAAGCTTATGAGCGAGTGTACCCAAGCGGAATGGCGGAGCTTGCTCGTAGGTGCCCCCACACTGTTCAGAGAGAGTAGTGTGGAGCCGCGGCGTTCTCCTTCGGCAAGAATTTTCGGATGGGTGTGGTTTGGGGGAAAACTAGGTCAAAAATTCGGAATGGGAGGAGAGAGAGAGGGTGTAGATGATGGAGGGATTGATGGAGGAGGTGGAGAGAGGGAGTAATGGAGGAGTAGAGGACGTGGGGGAGTGAGGATCGGTTGTTGGGGAAGAGGGGAAGGTGAAACGACGGCGGATTTTTCGATCGGGCGAGGGTGAAAACGAGCGGATGTCGGGGGGTTTATATAGGGTTTTAAGTCAAACCGATCGGGTGACTTGTCACCCGATCGGTTGACGGTTAGGTCGAAATTCTTGCCGAAGAAATGCTACAGGCGAACCGGGCGGGTGACTTGTCAACCGATCGGTTGGCCGCTCCACTCATTTTCCCGAGAACTTAGGGCTGCTCACCCGGTCACGTCAACCGATCGCGCTCGAACTCAACCGATCGGTTGATACTCCCCAAAAATTTCCGAGAGTTCTCCCCAGCTCACCCGGTCTGTCACCCGGTCTCCTCATTCTTCAACCAATCGGTTCATCTGGGGACAGATCTCGGCTTGTATCTGATACATCCCAACCGATCGGGTGAGTTGTCAACCGATGGGTTGGGGCTTGTTTCCTGCAAAAGCCAACAGATTGTCTAAGTCCCTGAACGGATGTCCTCGCGGCTGATTTTATTTATAAAAATAGATAAAATAAAGTCAGAAATAACACTAAAAAGTGAGCAATAGTTTAGAGCATGGGTTGCCTCCCATGAAGCGCACTTGTTTAACGTCGTTGGCTCGACGCCCGCAAGAGATGTTCACGGTGGTTGATACGGGTGATGCCCGAAGTTCGGCATCTCTTCTTCATTGGAGCTGAAGGCCCTTGGAGTAGTCAGCGGCTGGAGAAATATGTGCTCGACTACCCTCTCCTTGTTCTTGGGATCCGGGGTCTTCTCTTTCGTGTTGGCGCTTCCCGCCATCTTCTTTAGGATCCGGACCTCGTCTTTGGTGAGGTCCATGGGCTCTTTCCCCGTTCTCCTCACAGGAGGAGCCTTGGGGAACCCGGGAGGGGTCGTTCTTGCTGCACTCGATTTTCCAGCAGCTTCTTTGTACTTGGGGCCGTCTCCATCTTCTGAATCCCCCAAGTCATCGGGGGGGTTTCTTAAGAGAATCTCCCAGGAGCTCTCTTCAACAGCTTTTTCTTCTTCCATCTCCAGCAAATTACACCGAGGGTCGTCTGGGGGATCGGGGTACTTCATGGATAACCCCAGATCAAATTCAACTTTTTCTCCGCTGACGTTTAGAGAAAGTTTTCCGTTCTTCACATCAATCAAAATGCCAGCAGTGGCCATGAAAGGCCGTCCCAGGATGATCGGGGTGTGTGCGTCTTCAGGCATGTCCATGACTACAAAGTCCACTGGCACATGCACCCCTTTCACATTGACGGGTAGGTCATCCACAATTCCCACCGGATATTTGACCGACCGGTTAGCTAGTTGTAGGGTCATACCGGTGGGCTCCAAATCACCCATTCCTATCCTTTTGTACATCGACAAGGGCATCAAACTTACACTCGCTCCGAGATCGACGAGTGCACGATGAATCTTTACTGCCCCGATCGTGCAAGGAATTGAGAAGCTCCCCGGGTCTTTAAGTTTCGAAGGATTTGCCCTCGGGATAAGAGCGCTACACTCCGCTGTCAACACTACTTTCTCTTTTCTAGACCCTCTCGTCACCAAATCTTTCAAGAATTTTGCATATGAGGGGATTGTTTTGATTGCTTCTAGGAAGGGGATTTGCAGGCTTAGGTCCTTGACCATGTCGAAGAACTTGCCATATTTCTCATCAATTTTTGCCTGCGCCAACCGTTGTGGAAATGGCACAACGGGTTTATACACTTTCGGGCTCTCTTCCTCCTTCTTCTTCTCTTCTTCAGAGGCTCCCTCCGGAGTCACAGGATTTGATGACGAAGCACCGGCGTCATTTGATTTTTCGATCGGTCTCTCAACGACCAATGGTGCCTCCGGGTTGCTAGGGGGCACTCTAGTAGGAATTTGTGTCCCGCTTCTCAGAACGATAGCGGACACATTTGCGTGCTCGTGCACGAGTGCCGATGTTTGGGTTGCTCCCCTCGGGTTCACCTCCGGTTGTGGCGGTAATTGGTTTTGTGACCTTGCAAGGTTCGCCACTTGTAACCCCAGCTGGGTTACTTGGTCCGTGAGGGTCCGCTGACCCATTTCCATCTTTTGGTTGATCTTCTCCTGGTTGGTAATATATTGAGTCAAGAGAGACTCAACCGGAGAGACGGCCCTCTGTTGGCCATACTGCTGCTGCTGCTGGAACGGCTGCTGAGTCCTGGGGGCGTAAGATTGTTGCTGAGGTTGTTGCTGAAATGGTTGCTGCTAAAATGGTTGCTGTTGAAATGGTTGCTGCTTAACCTGATTCTGCTGTGACCTAGCCGGCTGATATGTTTGTTGCTGCGGCTGCTGAGGCGGCGAGGGCTGAAATGGTGGCCGGTAACTGAAGTTTGGGTGGTTCCGGTTGTTTGGAGAGTAGGCCGGGTTGGAATTTGTCCTTGGCGGATACGGCGCATTTCCCGTGGGGTTGTAAAATAGTGCGCTCGCCTGATCCAGCGGTGGTGAGATGTCACCACCGTCGAATTCCCCAAAGAATTCGGACTCCACCGCAGAAATTTGATGTGTACCGGCCCCACCGGCTCCTACCATTAGTGCGGAGATCTGGGTCGAAAGCAAGTCGAACTTGCTTGAAATTTTGTCGACGTCCTCGACTCTGTGTATACCCCCAGATCTGGGTGTGGCTCTCTCGTCACACCACCGCTCATTGTTGGATGCCATATTTTCCAGAATATGCCCGGCATCCTCCTCGCTCCTAGACATGAAGGAACCCCCAGCCGCAGCGTCCATAGAAGATTTCAGGTCATCCCTCAACCCATTGTAGAACAGATTAATAATCTGCCACTTCGGAAGCTCATGGTGAGGGCATCTTCTTTGCATCTCTTTATATCTCGTCCAAGCTTCATGCAAGGACTCGTGGCTGGCCTGGGAGAAGGAGGAGATCTCACTCCTCAACTTCATGGTCTTCCCAGGAGGAAAGAACTTCGTCAGAAAAGCGTTGGAGAGCTTCTCCCAGGTGTTGAAAGTGTTGGGGTCCTTCCCCCTTACCCATTGCTTGGCTTTGTCTCGCAAAGAGAAGGGGAACAGCTTCAAACGGATAGCCTCTGTCGTGACACCATTAATCCGGAAGGTGTCACACTTCTCCAAGAAGGAGTCCAGGTGCTCGATCGGGCTCTCCATGGGTGCACCCGCAAATTGGTCCTGCTGGATCCATGTCACTAGAGACGGCTTCAGCTTAAAGCTTTGGGCCGCAATAGCTGGAGATAGGATGGCGGAAGTCGAATCGATGGATGGCATCGAGTACTCCAGCAGAGACTTGTGAGGTGGGGTGTTCTCTTCCATGGATTCGGGATCTTCTCTTCTTCGCTTCACGGCGGCCAAACGCCTAAGGGTGGCGTTAATCTCTGGATCGAGGGGAATCAAGTCGTTAAGACTCCTTGAACTCCTGCGCATGAAAAACAACAAACACCCGTGAAGCGACAAGTGGGAAAGAAACAGATAAAATAAGAAATAAAAATAATAAAAATAAAAAAGAAAAAGGAGAATGCGAAAATTATCACGAGGTAGGGATGTGAGCTAGACACGAGGGTTCAAGAGATCCTAAAATAACAAGCACGTTGCCTCCCCGGCAACAGCACCATAAACTTGACCGGCGCCCCGCTTGCATTGCGGCGGCGCGGTGTCGTTTACCGCAAGTTTCACGGTTAGTGTAGGGTGCGGGAATATCGAACTCAGGGAGGCGAGGTTGTGCTTGGGTCAGGTAGGACCTAAATCACCTCGAGGGGCGAGCTAGCCCGAATCGGTGAATGGTTGTCACGAAAGGAAATAAAAGGGTATGAACAACAAGAAAGAAAACTCGGGACTTTGGTTTCCAACCCGACGAGAGACTCTCGCCGATACGGCCTACGGGTATGGATAGCGATCGGGATTAGGGTCTAATGGTGAGACGTTGCCTCTGAAAGTGGTACCGGCGTCCCATGGGCCCGATATTCCGGTCGGTGCCCAGGATGATACACCGGACTTCCCGGATTCGATCAGTGGGCACTCCCGTGTCCATTAACACTGATCGATCCCGGGAGCACTAAGCCCGCAACGATATCTCCCAACGTCTCATCCTGCCGCTCCCGCATGCTAGGATTCGGCGTCTACGCTAAGGGTGTGAGCTATGGCTAGGAAGTCAACCGCCAAGTTTATTCCCCCTTGGCCCAACGGTCAAATGCGGTCTTTTTCCCGCCGATGACAATGAGACACCCCGCCTAACCGTTAGATTCCTACTCCCTATCGATTTCCTAACCCTATGGACGCATCGGGAAGAGCCCCCGAAGGGGTTTCCACCAAAATCCCAGATTTGGTAACTACTCACAAAAATTCATGAAAAAGCGATCTAAATGAAATTTAACCGTTGGAATCATAATCGGACAATTGCAATGCGGAAGTAATAGAGTAATAAAGACATTACTAAAATTTTAGAAAGATCTGAAAACTTACAAAAGAGTAACAATTACAGCCGTCACAAGGAGATAAAACAGTAGAAAAATAACAGCTACCCATTTCTGGAACCCTAGGGGTTCTATTTATAGACCTTCGTATCAACCGATCGGTTGATAAATCAACCGATCGGTTGATCCGTTACAAATTAATAACAGAAAACGGCGAGCTTTCACCCGATCACATGAACCGGTCGGGTGAGTTCTTGAGTGACCGGTTGGATCTTGGAGCAGTCGGGTGAATCGATCGGTTCGACGTCCGTGTCTTCAGCTCTTCTTCTTCAGCTACAGATGAACCGATCGGGTGAGAGTCACTCAATCGGTTGGCGTTTTTCTTCGAGAAAACAGAGAACAGCCCCCACTGAACCGGTCTGCGAACCGGTCGTGTGACTTCCTTGTGAGCTGCGGCAGAGATCGGGTGGTGCACGCGTGCATCACCCGATCGGTTGGAGATGACCAACCGATCGGGTGAGGGGCTGAAAGATGAATTCTTCGACGTTTGACCCCCTGGATCACGCGTGACTTCTCCCGTTGCTCCGGGGACTTGGGATATCATCGTTAAACGTCCCCTACGTGGTCAATCCCCTGCAATCATGGATAAACAAAGAAAAGTGAAAGAAAACGGGAAAATCCACGAAAACGAATAAGAGACGGCAGAAAAACACGGAGAAACACAAAAGAAAACGTGCGTGAATATATGAAATATAAACGCACGTCTAGTTGTGAAACTAGTCGGTCAGCTACTCTTCTTGGACCGACTAGTTCCTTTAGTCTATGCTTCAACCTTTTGGCTGTTCTTCCATTAGTCGGTATACGTTAATTGACCGACCGACTAGTTGATGAACTAGTCGGTCGGTAGTTGTTCTTTGACCGACTAGTTGGGTTCAGAAAAGAGCCGTTGGAGCATTAATTGAAACGTTTTTCTTTCTCTCTCTCCTCTAACCTATATATACTTGATGGGCTGCATTCATTGCAGTCAAGGCTGATATTATTGCAAGTTTAGAGATCAAGAGAAATCATTCCAAGCTCATTCAAAGCTCTTTCATTCCATTCAATAATCTCTCCTCACTCTTACTTCCAAAGAGAGATTCATTGATTGTGAAGCCTTCCAAGCCAAGTGCTTGATTCTAGGTCACCAACATCCCCATAGCTCTCCATCGCTGATCTACATCTTGGAGCTAGGGTTTGGTGCCACTTCTTCTTCCTCAAAATCATCCTTGCCCTAATTCGTAAGCATTACTCAAGGCATAGGTATTTTGTCGGTAAGAAGTTATATTTCATTTCAATTTCATATTGTAAGTTTCACTCTCGGTTGTGAGAGTGTGGTTGTGATCCCGGGTTGTGGGAGTCACAAATTACTTTGTGTATGATTTGACTTGTGGAGGTTTTTCACAAGTATTTAATAGTGGAAATCTTGAGTTAGGGTTTCTAACTCAAGTATCCGGAGGGGATCCGGGTGGTTGGGACGTAGGATCACCGGGAACAAGTCGGGGAGACTTGGGTGGATCCGAACCCAGTAATATCGTTGTTTGCGATTGTTTCTTTGTTGTCTAACATTTACATTTCCGCATTTTCCGCATTGTTTGGTAGAGTTTTCAAGTAATTAGGAATTAGCCTCTTAATTGTTTGGTAGAGTTTTCTAGTACTTGTGCTGTAGCTTAGCAGGGCATTACATTTGGTATCAGAGCCAAGTATATAGCTATGTCTGCCAACGACAACAAGACCGTGCGTCCACCTTCCGACTATGGCACCTTCAGGAACCGTGAAGGAGCATCTTCGGTGATTGAAGGACATTCCTCAACGAGGCCTCCATTCTTCAACGGTACCAACTACGGGTACTGGAAATGCCGGATGGAAACTTTCCTCCGGAGTGCATCTCTATGGAGGACCACGATGAAGGAATACGTCAAGCCCGTCGAAGAAGACTTTGAGAAATGGACAACCGCGGAGGTCGCCGCGAAGGTAAGCAATGCCAAGGCAATGAACGCCTTGCAATGCGCTTTGGAGCCCGAGGACTTCAATAAGATATGCACATGTAAGAGTGCATATCAAATTTGGAACTCCCTCCTCATACTACATGAAGGGACGAGTAGGGTAAGAGACTCTAAACTCGTTGTTGTTAACAAAGATTACGAAATGTTTCATATGCAACAGGGTGAGAAGATGAAGGAGTATTATGCTCGCTTCGTCGACATCATAAACGACTTGGAGGCTCTCGGCAAAACCTACACCCAAAAGGAGAAGTGTTCGAAGCTTATCGAAGGACTTCCTTCTTCTTGGGAAAAGCGTACCTTCGCCATCGAGGAAGGTAATGATATGAATAAGTACACCATAGTTCAACTAATGGGTACTTTAATGTCGTACGAGGTACGCAAGGATAGCAAGTTAAAATTGCAGGAAAAGATGAAGTCCTACCTAAAGCAAGACGAGCCAAAGAAGAAGGCTATTGCTTTCAAGGCCGCTCCATCCACATCCACATCAACCGATGATGAAGACTCGGAAAACGAGTTGGACTTGGAGTCCATGGCACTCATGGCCAAGAAGTTCAACCGTTTCTTCCGAAAAGGTAACTATAAGAACAAAGCTAAATTTGGTTCTTCTAACGCCTCCTCCTCTCCTTTGTGTTTCAAGTGCAATAAGCTAGGACACATGAAAGCGGAGTGTCCTCTAAATAAGCAAAAGGAGAAGTGGAAGGCGCCGAAATTCGATAAGTCCAAGAAGTACAAAAAGGGGTGCAAAAAGGGACTTGTCGGGGCAACATTCACCGACTCCGAGGATTCCTCAAGCGGAGAGTCGGACGATGAGCAAGTGGAGCAAGCGCACATGTGCTTCATGGCTAAAGAGGAGCATGATCAAGGATCTTCCTCTTCCGATGATAGCGACAACGAAGGCGATGAGGTAACTATAGATGACCTTAGGAATGCTAATTCTCAATTGTGGTCTAAGTATACTAAATTAGTAAATAGGTATACTAAAGTAAAAGATGACTTAGCTAGCATTCAAACTTCGCCTAAAACTATCATCATCAACAACGACACCGTTGTTGAAGGGTTGAAGAATGAGATTGTTAATCTCAAGACTCAACTTGAACATGTTAGCATTGAAGATCCGGGGGAACACAAGAGAGCGGATTTGACTTCTCAAAACTCGACTTTGAGTATTGAGAATGAGAATCTTAAATCTCGTGTTTATGTGCTCACATCGTAAGTATCCACTTTGGATACTTCTTTGCGTTCTCTCACCGAGAAATATGAGAACACATTAGGCCGAATTAATAAATTCAATAAGGGTAAGGACCATTTGGATAAAATCCTAAGTGACTTACTTCCAGCCAATCACCACATTGCTTGGGGTATACGATGGGAAGTTCATCCAAATCGGCCACTACTTTTGTTAGGCCAACTTCCGGTGACTCAACGAGTGGTAGCAAACACTCTATTGGTAGTTCTTCTACCAATGGTGCTTCCACCTCGTCCACACCCTCTTTCGGAAAGAAACCCACTTTGGGTGGACCTCCAAAGAAGGGGCATGCTTATATGTACACCAATACTATGCCAGGTAGGAACACACGTCCTACTCCACCGGCTCACACATATGATGATTTCTATGCTACACGTTCACGGGCACGTGCACACCATGTGAGACACCCTCACGCACGTGTTCCTCCACATGCATATATTCACCCCACATCATCGTATGAATAACTATCCACATGCACCATTCCATCATGTTCCTTATATCACGTAGAAACCAACAACGCATGCATGCACCCAACAGGATGAGGGCTCCCAAGATTTTCACTATTTGGAGCCCAAAGGACACAAGCATGGATGAAAAACAAGTTTACATGAATGCTTATTTTTCGGATGTTGTGCATAGTAGAAATTATGTGGGAAAGTCTAAGTCCAATTGGACTTGGCTTCCAAAGGTCTAATCTTTTGGACCCAATGACCTTGGGTACCATGATATGAAATTTTCTATCTTTAGGTACTCAAGAAAAATAAAAAGGAAAGGAGCAACAAATTTAAATTTAGCTCCAAGGGGAATTGGATACTCGATAGCGGGTGTTCAAAACACATGACGGGTGATGCTCAATTGCTCTCCGGAGTGGTTTCCATTGCAAATGGAAACCGCGTCGTATTTGGAGGCAACGAGAGCAGAACCATCATAGGTGTTGGTAAAGTGGGTAATCCTTCTAAACACCTTATATGTGATGTTTACCTTGTTAAAGGATTAAACCACAATCTCATTTCAATAAGCCATCTTTGTGACAAAGGTTACAAAGTTAGCTTTGCGAAAGGAATGTGCCATATTTTAAGAAAAGATAATAATGAATTATTGTTTTCCGGCACACGCCATAAGGATATATATATCCTAGATCTTCCAAGATTACATGAACAATGTCTTATTGCCAACACAAGTGAACAACACTTATGGCATCGACGTGTTGGTCATGTGAAATTTGGAACACTTTTTAAGCTTTCCAAGTTAAATTCTATTAGAGGCTTCCCTAAGCTTGTCTTTCAAAAGAAAAGCTTTTGTGACTCGTGTCAACGAGGCAAGCATCCAAAATATTCATTTAAACCTAAGAAAAGCATTTCCTCTAAGCGGCCTTTAGAGCTATTACATCTAGATTTATTTGGGCCAACTAGAGTTGCTTCATTAGGTAATGCTAGATATGGACTTGTCATCGTTGATGACTTTTCTAGGTTTACTTGGGTATTTTCATTGTGTAATAAAAATGAAGCTTTTGAAAACTTCATAATTTTTGTTAAGAAAGTACAAAATCTCTTAGGAACCACCATTGTCACTATTTGTAGTGATCATGGAGGTGAATTTGAGAATGAGTCTTTTGAGACATTTTGTGATGAATTTGGTATTACACACACCTTCTCTTTTCCTCGTGCACCTCCTCAAAATGGTGTAGTTGAGAGAAAGAATAGGACGCTAGTGGAGTGTGCTCGCACTATGCTTGATGATAGCCAACTTGGCCATCAATTTTGGTCGGAAGCGGTACACACCGCTTGCTATGTGTTTAATAGAATACTTTTGAGGCCCGGCGCTAAACAAACTTGTTATGAATTGTTGTTTGGTAGGTTGCCTCAAGTTAAATATTTTCGTTTTTTTGGTTCAAAATGTTTTATTAAGAACACGTATGGTAGTTTGGACAAATTCGATCCAAGATCCGATGAGGGGATTTTTGTTGGATATTCTTCGCGTAGCAAAGCCTACCGGATATTCAACAAACGAACCTCAACGATCGAGGAATCGCTTCATGTGTCTTTAAATGAAGGATTTGTTCCAACTAGAATTACTAATGATGATGACTCTATGGATGTCTTATGTGATTCAATTGGTAATTCTAACTCTAATGATTCTATTGATTCTATTGAGACTAACCCGTCTAATGAAGTTGTTGAGAATGTTCCTAGTGATCAAGGTATTCCCAAACGGCTTCATACCGTTTGTGACCATCCTCATGAGAAAGTCATTGGCAATATCCATGATAGTGTCAAGACGAGATCGCAAGTGAACTACTTCGCTCATTGTGCCTTTGCCTCCTCGATAGAGCCAAAGAATGTTAATGAAGCATGCGAAGATAGCGCTTGGATCTTAGCCATGGAGGAGGAACTCAGTCAATTCGAGAGGAATGAAGTTTGGGAGCTTGTTCCATTGCCATCGAAGAACCACACCGTCATAGGGACAAAGTGGATCTTCAAGATCAAAATCGACGAAAACCAAGTCGTCGTCCGGAACAAAGCTCGGTTAGTTGCTCAAGGCTACCGTCAAGAGGAAGGTATTGATTTCGAAGAATCCTTCGCTCCGGTAGCTAGATTAGAATCAATTAGATTATTATTGTCTTTTGCATGCCATAAGGATTTTAAATTATTTCAAATGGATGTTAAAAGTGCATTTTTAAATGGAGATGTTGTTGAGGAAGTTTATGTTTCTCAACCTCCGAGCTTTATTAATGAAAACTTTCCAAATCATGTTTTTAAACTAAAGAAAGCGCTTTACGGTTTGAGACAAGCTCCTCGAGCTTGGTATGATCGCCTAAAGAATTTTCTTTTGGATTTGGGTTTTAAAATGGGAGAAGTTGATTCCACATTAATTGTTAAGTATTCGAATAATGATATAATTTTAGTTCAAATATATGTTGATGATATCATTTTCGGTGCTACTAACTTTGCTCTTTGCGAAGAGTTTTCTAATGTGATGAAGGATCAATTTGAGATGAGCCACATGGGTGAGCTCAAATATTTCTTAGGTCTCCAAATTCGCCAAATGGACGATGCAATCTTCATCCACCAAACGAAGTATACGGTGGAGTTGCTTAAGCGATTTGTAATGGAGAATGCCTACAGGAAAAAGACTCCAATGAGGACGACTACACATCTTGATAAGGATACGGGCGGTAAGGATGTAGACATTCGTCTATATCGAGGTATGATAGGTAGTTTACTTTATCTTACCCCAAGTATGCCCAATATTATGTTTGCCGTATGCGTATGTGCTCGTTATCAGTCTCAACCTAAGGATTCTCACTTAGTAGCGGTAAAACGTATTTTTCGCTATCTAAGTTACACTTTAGATTTTGGATTACTTTATCCGAAATCTAGCACATATGAGTTAGTCTCATATAGTGACGCTGATTATACGGGATGCAAATCCGACAGGAAAAGTACTAGTGGCACTTGCCATTTTATAGGAAATTCCCTTGTCTCTTGGTTTTCCAAGAAGCAAAATTCCGTATCACTTTCAACCACCGAGGCGGAATACATTGCCGCCGGTGCCGCGTGTGCTCAAGTTCTTTGGAAGAGACACACTTAAAGACTTTGGTATAAACTGTGATACTTGCCCTATCATGGTTGACAACCAAAGTGCAATATGTCTTTCCAAGAACCCGGTACACCATTCCCGTTTGAAACACATAGATTTCCGACACCATTTCTTAGATGATCATGTTGCTAAAAAGGACATCATATTAGTGTACGTTGAAACCCAGAAGCAAATCACCGATATTTTCACAAAACCCCTAAAGGATGACTCCTTTGTGCGGTTACGTCGAGAATTGGGGATTATGGGTGAATCCGAGATATAGGATTCATTTTTATTCAATATTCTTGCATGCTATACTATTCGTTATATTTGCTTATGCTTGAAGTATTGAAATTTTCTGGATTTTTGTTGAATTTTCGGAATTTTCGCTCGATTTGTGCGTAATCGTCAAATTTCAGATTTTCGATGTTTAATGGGGTAGTATAATGATTAATGAGAGTATTTTGATGTTTCATCCAAGTGTGATTAGGAGAGAAATCAAATTTCATAGATTATCAATTTTTGGACCTCTTTAGTCGGTTCATGTTCAGTGACCGACCGACTAGATTGAGATCTAGTCGGTCAGTAAATGAACACAGACCGACTAATTCTTGTCAGTTAACTTGGGTTCAGTCACTGTTTACAACTAGTCGGTTCAAGCTCATTGACCGACCGACTAGATCGTGATCTAGTCGGTCAGTGCTTGAACTGTGACCGACTAGTTGTGTCAGGGACTGTCTGGTCTTTTGAGCTCCTGACCGACTTAAAATCGATCTAATCGACTATTCTCTCTTTTAGTCGATCGAAACTTCTCTATCTCAGCTCGAAACCCCCAAACCCCCGCTCGAGTCTCTTCCTCTTCCGATCAACTCCGGCCATCTTCCGATCATCCGCCGTCGTCGATCACTCCTCCTATGTATATCTCCTCCTCCTAGGTCTCGATTCCTATTCTAGGGTTTGATCTACATCGATTTCATCTCCTAGGACTTGTTGGTTTCGATTCCTAGGGTTTGCTAGGGTTCTTGAATTCGGCTAGGGTTTATTCGCATTGATCTCTCTTGCGTCGTGTCGTGCCTCGATTATGGCTCGTACACGTATCCCGATCACTCCATCTAGCCCCTCGCCGATGACCGTAGAACCCACCCCTACGGATCCCGTTCAACCTTTGAGAACCCCTCCGAAACACCGTGCTAAGACCACCCAACCCTCGTCGTCTTCGCCTCCTCTCAAGAAGAAGAGGACGACGACCGCCAATCCTAGAGCCCAACCCAAGCCTAAGCCCAAGCCCAAGCAACTTGCATCTCCCTCCTCTTTCCATACTCCTACCGATTCCAATTCCGAGTTCATTCCCAAGCCTGAGACTCATATAGAACCCACTCCTCCTACTCATCCTGAGTCTAGCTCCCGACCACGTACGTCTACCCGTAAGCATAAGGGAAAGGCTCCGATGCCGGTAGGCGGTGTCGATATCTCGTTGTGTCGTGATGACCCTTTGTGTCTCGCGGCTTACAACCGTATCGAGCATTGTCCACTGCTTCTGGAGCATTTCTTCCAGTTTAGTGACTTCCTAGGCCTCGCCGATCTTCTTTCATCCTCCAGTCTACTCGATTACCTTCGATACGACCCGAAGGCGAACCCTCACCCCTACTCTCGCCTAGTAAAACTATTCTATGCCAATAGGATCCGGGGTCAGTACGATGCGACCCACTCGATTGAGACGACTGTTTTGGGGACTCCTATAGTCCTCACAGCAGAAATCTTAGGAGAGATTTTGGGTATCTCCTCGTCTGGCCTCCTCCCCTCTGACATTTCTGTTGATGATATCACCTCCCTCGATCAGGTCGTCATATCTCAGATTTTTCATCAGATTCCTCCTGCCATGATTGGCGTGCCCTCCAAATCCTTCAGGCCTAATGCATGGGTCCTCAATTTGATTCTGAAGTCATGCTTGTTTCCCAAGTACGGCTCCTCATCTCTTCCGTCCCAGCCTTTTCTGAAGTTGATCTATGCTATTTTCATGGGGAGCTTGATTAACTGGGCTCGCATTATACTCGATAAGATGGACTCTTTCGAGTGTATTCGCAAGACCACGAAGTCGGCTCACATCCCCTTCCCGTGCTTATTGACCCTTGTTTTTCGTCACTTCCGTGTCACACTTCCTCGTGACGATGAGCGTCCACTTGGTCCTCCCCTGAACGCGACGGCCGTCAAGAAGTCTCTTGCGGCACTCCGTCACGTTCAGAGGACGACACCTTCAGCGTCTGCCTCTGCCTCTGCCTCAGCTGCTCCCTCTACCACTCTTGTAGATGTCGTTCGTTCGATCCGTCGTTTGGAGTCTCGTCAGGCTCGTTTTGAGGAGATTCTCAGCCGTATCGCTCGACACCATGGTATTGAGATCCCTCCGTCTTTTTCTGGAGAGGATGAGTTGGACGAGGAGGACATTGAGGAGCTTTGTCGTGTTTCCACTCGTGCCCCCGAGGGCACTTCTGGTGCTGCTGCTGCTGCTTCGTCTGCTGGTGCCCCCGAGAGCACACATGTTGCCACCGCTCCTGCGGTGGATGCTCCGACTGGTGCTCCCGAGGCCACTACTGTTGCTGCTCCAGAGATTGCCACTTCTGCCGTCGCTCCCGCTGACATTCGTGATGTTCCTGTGACCACCACTTCTCCTGCAGAGCCTGCAGATGCTGCAGATCCAGCCGCTTCCTCTTGAGCTTCCTTGAGGACTCTCCGATGCTCCTTGGATGATACATCTAGTGTGAGAGAGTTTTGGTTAGGATAGAGTGGGGTTCTGGATTATTTTGATGTACTTTGATGATGTTGTATGTTGCATGACACTCTGATATCTGTCTGATATGATGTTGTATTTTGTGCCCCGATCAGTGGATCAATGTTTTTGTATGTCAGAGATGTTTATTTTTGATGTACTCTGGTTCATACTTATTATATATATACATCGCAGTTGACATTTCATTCTATTATGCACAATTTATAATTTCTTTTATGTCTCTGATGTTTGATTTCGTCGCTCGATGATATTAACTTGGTTTAATAGAAATTTCTTCTATGGAAACATAGAATTGTTTTCCATGCACTCAATTAACCAAGAATGTTGATATTGGAGAGTGTATTCCATAACTCAATCCGTAAAATTGATTTGAGTTTTGATGATTTCGTTTTACGACTTTCGACTATGGTTTCATTGACACGCTTTGATTTTACTCGTATTTTTCTTTGGTGTCACGTGAACCGTCGTCGTTTTCTACGACTCCCGTGTTTTTATTTGAAGCCATTGTTGTCATTGATCTCCTTCCGCTCTTTTTGCTAATGCCAAAGGGGGAGAGATATAATAATAACGATGTGCTAAATGATAATTTAAAGCACTATTCCAAGAATCTAATTTGATATGTTAGATTCAGGGGGAGTTAAGATATATAAATGGATTTTCAAATCCGATATTTCAATAACCAACTTTTGGTATTCGAAATGTCAATAATCGATTCTCATTTATATACTTTACTCGTTTGCTTGATGCGTATTATTATTGTTTAATTTGGAATTAACGTGTCATCAATGCAGGGGGAGTAAGTAAATTACATTTGAATCATTATTTTTTATTATTATTTATGTTGGTTTGTCATCACCAAAAAGGGGGAGAATGTTGGATATTGGACTCCCCGGATTTGGTTTTGGATGATGAACAAACATAAATATATCGTGAACTAACACTTTGTGAGCGCAGTTATGGAGATCGTCGCCAAATTCATATGAATATCAATTACGACATCTCAAGACTTCTCAAAGCACGTGATCGTATGCCTAAAGCTTCGTTGAAGCTTATGGACCATTTTAGAAGTCATGAAGATTCGATTGAAGCTATTGAAGACGGTATCGTCAAGTTTTATTTATTGTCTTTAAGCTTCTTTCGTAGAATGTTAAGCCTTGAGTAGGTCTTACGGTTTAAATCTTCATAACGCTCATATCTTAGCTTTAGGATATTAGTAGAAGTCCATACAATCTTTCCCGAAGCTTCGCGCTTCGATTCGCGACTTCTTGTGCATGTTAGTTGGTTCAAGAAAAAGAACTGACCGACTAGATGGTGATCTAGTCGGTCGGCAAAGCTTCTTGGACCGACTAGTTTCTGTCAGTTAATTCTAAACTCTTTACTGTTTACAGTTAGTCGGTCTAAGTTGACTCACCGACCGACTAGTTTGTGAACTAGTCAGTCAGTGATGCTTCTGTAACCGACTAGTTGAGCTTTCCCTGTACATGCACATTTGAGCCTGAGCTACTGTTTATCATTAGTTAGTCTGTGTTCATTGATCGACCAACTAGTTGATGAACTAGTCGGTCAACGTTCCTTCTTGGACCGACTAGTTTAGCTTTACTGTACATGCCAATTTTCACCTAACTTACTGTTTATCGTTAGTCGGTCTATGCTCATTTGGCGACCGACTAGTTGGTGAATTAGTCGGTCAACATTTGTTCTTGGACCGACTAAGTCAAAGTTGTGCTCAGACTTCAGTTTTATCTGTTAGTCGGTCTCAGTTGAGTAACCGACCGACTAGTTGTGAAACTAGTTGGTCAGCTACTCTTCTTGGACTGACTAGTTCCTTTAGTCTGTGCTTCAACCTTTTGGCTGTTCTTCCATTAGTCGGTATACGTTAATTGACCGACCGACTAGTTGATGAACTAGTCGATCGGTAGTTGTTCTTTGACCGACTAGTTGGGTTCAGAAAAGAGCCGTTGGAGCATTAATTGAAACGTTTTTCTTTCTCTCTCTCCTCTAACCTATATATACTTGATGGGCTGCATTCATTGCAGTCAAGGCTGATATTATTGCAAGTTTAGAGATCAAGAGAAATCATTCCAAGCTCATTCAAAGCTCTTTCATTCCATTTAATAATCTCTCCTCACTCTTACTTCCAAAGAGAGATTCATTGATTGTGAAGCCTTCCAAGCCAAGTGCTTGATTCTAGGTCACCAACATCCCCATAGCTCTCCATCGCTGATCTACATCTTGGAGCTAGGGTTTGGTGCCACTTCTTCTTCCTCAAAATCATCCTTGCCCTAATTCGTAAGCATTACTCAAGGCATAGGTATTTTGTCGGTAAGAAGTTATATTTCATTTCAATTTCATATTGTAAGTTTCACTCTCGGTTGTGAGAGTGTGGTTGTGATCCCGGGTTGTGGGAGTCACAAATTACTTTGTGTATGATTTGACTTGTGGAGGTTTTTCACAAGTATTTAATAGTGGAAATCTTGAGTTAGGGTTTCTAACTCAAGTATCCGGAGGGGATCCGGGTGGTTGGGACGTAGGATCACCGGGAACAAGTCGGGGAGACTTGGGTGGATCCGAACCCAGTAATATCGTTGTTTGCGATTGTTTCTTTGTTGTCTAACATTTACATTTCCGCATTTTCCGCATTGTTTGGTAGAGTTTGCAAGTAATTAGGAATTAGCCTCTTAATTATTTTAAAGTACTATTCACCCCCCCTCTAGTACTTGTGCAATAGCTTAGCAGGGCATTACACATCGCTCGCTGGAGGAGTTGCCCCCTGCCTTACAATCGGTAGAATTGTTAAGTCAGCGAGGGAGTTGCCCCTCAGCTTATAACCGGCCGATGTTTTCGTCTGCTGGGGGAGTTGCCCCCAGCCTTATGAGTGGGTGGGTCATTCGGTTAGCGAGGGGGGCTACCCCTTGGCTTATAACCGACTAATGCCCCTGCCTGCTGGGGGGGTTACCCCCAGCCTTACAAGCGGGCGGATCGTTCGGTCGGCGAGGGAAGCTATCCCGCGGCTTATGGCCGATCGATGTCCCCGTCTGCTGAGGGAGTTGCCCACAGCCTTAGGAGCGGATGGATCATTCAGTCGGCGAGGGAAGCTATCCCTCGGCTTATGGCATATCGACGTCCCCGTTTGCGGGGGGAGTTGCCCCCTGCCTTACGGGTGGTTTTAAGGATCGGCCCGCTGGGGGAGCTGCCCTCATCCTTACGGCCGTCTGATTCGATGGACCTGCGGAGGTTTGCTCTCTGACTTAGGGCCGATCGTAGAACCCGTATACTGGGGGAGTTGCCCTCAGGCTCACGGACGAGTTTCCAGATCGGCCTACTGGGGGAGCTTCCCCCAGCCTTACGGCCGATCGGTTCGGTGGGCCTGCGGAGGGTTGCTCTCCCACTTAGGGCCAATCAGAGAGCCCGTCTGCTAGGGGAGTTGGCCTCAGGCTCACAGACGAGTTTCCAAATCGGCCTGCTGGGGGAGCTGACCCCAGCCTTACGGCCGATCGGTTCGGTGGACCTGCAGAGGGTTGCTCTCTGACTTAGGGCTGATCGTAGATCCCATCTACTGGGGGAGTTGCCCTCAGGCTCACGGACGAGTTTCCAGATCGGCCTGCTGGGGGAGCTGCCCCCAGCCTTACGACCGATCGGTTCGGTGGGCCTGCGGAGGGTTGCTCTCCGACTTAGGGCCAATCGTAGAACCCGTCTGTTGGGAGAGTTGCCCTCAGGCTCACGGACGAGTTTTTTGATCGGCCTGCTGGGGGAGTTGCCCCCAGCCTTACGGCCGATTGGTTCAGTGGGCGGCCTCTGGTCTGTCGAGCGACAACGGTCCTCTGTAAGAGGAGATCGGATTCTCTATCGTGTTTTGAAACGGTTATTCAACCA
>CM061130.1:27405689-27575564 GCA_030789695.1 Scilla litardierei | reverse complement strand
TTAAATGGTTATTTAGGACTCCTTTGGCCTATAAGTAAACCTCAAACCTTCAAATTTTTTACAAGTATTAATTCTATCTTTCACACTCTTGAACTTCTCTTCTACACTCTAAAAGAGAGACTGATTTTCAGATTTTATTTGCGGAGACTCTGCAGAAATTTTGCCTCAATATAAATTACATTTACAAGGGTGTTTCTACAAATCTCACATCAAGAAACCTTGGAGATATCATCACAATCCGTGTGCTTCAAATCTCACATCATTTAGGCTATTGGTGATTTTGTTTCATACTTTTTCTTAACAGGATGAATCTCTTGTTGAAGAGATTGTACAAGTTTACAACATGGGGAGTATTGGCATCTTTGTATGTTGTTTCCTTACGGAGAGCAAGTGGTTATAATGGATTGAAATCTTTACGGAGAGTAGTGTGTTGGACGTAGGAACATAAGGATCCAAACCAGGATAAATCTTAGTGTTTGCGTTTTCTTATTCTCTAGATTGTGATTATTTACTTCTGCACGCGTATTGAAAAATTTTAGTAACTTTTAATTTTGTAATTTCGTCGTGATATACACTATTCACCCCCCTCTAGTGTATTTATTATGCCAGAAGAACCAACATAGGCCGATCTCAAGTAGAAGAATTTTCCTCAAAAAGCTGCTAAAGTCTCTTATGATTAGCCTTCTACTTTGCCAGCACTCAGTCGAGACAATCCAAGACATGTGTATGACTCTTACTAAGACTGAGGATGCATGTCTCAAATCTCTTCAAATCACTACTGAAGTGATCCTAACAAGAGTGAACTTTATCAATTCCATCTCCGAGACTGGAGATCTGAGCCCTTATGACATCAATAGAATCATCATGAATAGGAGGATGCCTAAAGGATGCTGGACAAAAATGATGTGGAGGAGGTGGAGGCAGATGAGACTAAGGAGGTGGCAGAGACTATGCTGGAGCAGATGATGTAGGGGAAGAGGTAGGAGCTATAGAAGATGGACCAGAAAATGAAGCACCAGTGCTTTTCTCGGTAACTACCCGAAAAGCAGCATCAGACTTGGTGCTGGCCTTGGAGTCTATGTGAGCTCCAAGAGCACTCATATCACCCACTCATAAAGTAATGCAAAAATTGCAGGAAATATCAGGAGAGAGGGATATAGGAGAGAATGGGTTACATCCATTCGATCTAATATAATCTGAGCACCTTTAATCTGTATTTCTCAGAGGATAGCATAAAGACACCAGCAGTACTCAATGGATGTGTAGCCTACAAAGCAAGATTTGGTTATGATGTTGGATTTGATAATCAAATTACAAATCTTGGCTAAGGGTGTGAACTTCTTGGATCCAAGAACGACGGTTATCTACAAGGGTCGCTCGGTAAAGATCTTATCCAAGATAGATGGATCGGTCTTATCCATATCGTTGATATGTTGACCATATGATGAGATATTGAGAATAAATCCAAGGGTAGATGCATCAAGAATAATATATTTCTATTAGACAAATGTGTCTAGGTGACGAGTCAAGTGATAATTACCGAGTAGACGATTGCATAAAATAATTGCCAAGCTCAAAAAGTCTATCCTTCTAAAAAAATAACATAAAGACCGTGAAAAATGCTAGACCTAATAAACGTTCAGGAATAACATGAGTGACAACTAGCTTGTTATAGCAAAATGAGCATTTTGGCCTATGACATAAAGTGTCGAGTACCGAGCCAGAGGGTGCATGGTAAGTCAGATCAGATGATGGTTGTGCGGGAGGTGTTTATGCAGGCTGGAGGAATGGATTGTGTTGGTCGAACAAGATGAGGAGATCCTATAGTAGGCTTATGCCTCTTGGAGGAGGATGAAGGCTCCACTGTACTACACTTGCAAGGCGGCATTATGCCAAAAATAGAAGCAAACCCTATGATTGAAAGGATCTAATAAGATAACAAAAACTGAAACCATAAGCCATAGAAATAGCTAAAGATATATTAAACGAATGATTATACCTTGAACTTGAGACAATCTGTCGAATGGCTGACGGTTGGTCAAAAAAGTTGATCAAACAGTGGTTGCTAAGAAAGGGGATACGAAGAGTCTAATAGAAAGGAGATGTCTGGAGTCAACCTAAGAATGATAGAAAGAGTTTAAAACTAATCGTGGGTTTTAATCTCAGCCGTTGCATCAAGATTGGGTCAGAAAATCAGTGTTGAATCAAGTAGTTAGACGACTAAATCACTCTGATCAGACGGCTGACTCGAGAAAGAAATAAGAAAGTCTAAGTGTTGATCATACGGTTGATGAACACTTCCTGACATTTGGAACACTGTTTAGACGTCTAGTAGATGTTCTTCAGTCGACGAAACAGAGGGAAAGATAACATGAAATCATAATTGGTTTTTAGACGGCTGGAGAAGATCTCCCAGACGTTTGGTCTTGGTACCCAAATACAGAATGATCTAAAATAATATAAATGGAGAATATCTAAAACTAAAAATCTTCTAATCACACAAAAGCAAAACAAATGACCATGCAAACTTACTCTAATCATCTAAAAACCAATCCTACAGTAATCAAATCAAATAATCCATGATTACATAAATAACACAAAAATATAATGAAAAACAAAATAAATGCAACATGAGATACATGATGCAAAATATAATCGAAAATACAGGAAACATGTTAATACATTTGTTAATGACTCTCTAGAATGCATATTCACCCATAATGACTAATTCTATTCATAGCCTTACTTATTTAAGAGGTTTGGTGAAAATGTTGGCGATTTGTTTATGTGTTTCAATGTACTCTAGAAAAACGTCCTTCTTGAGAACATGATCATTAATGATATGATGTTTAACATTTATGTGTTTGGTACGATAGTATTGTACCAGATTCTCATATAGACAAATAGCACTTTGGTTATCAACCATGATAGCACAAGTGTCACAATCAATACCTTAGTCCTTGAGTGTTTGTCTCATCCATAAGACTTGTGCGCTTGTAAGATCTGCGACAATATATTCTGCTTCGTTCATGGATAAAGATACCAAATTCTATTTATTGGAAAACCAAGAGACAATGGAATTTCCTAAGAAATTGCAAGTGCCACTAGTACTCTTCCTATCAGATTTGCATCCGACAAAATCAGCATCATTATATGAGACCAACTCATATGTGCTAGACTTAGGATAAAATACTCCATAGTCCAGAGTGTGGTTAGAGTAACGAAAGATTCGTTTAACCGCAATCAAGTATTATTCTCTAGGTCATGATTGATATCATGCAAATAAATATAAGACAAACATAATATCGGGCCTACTAGCGGTAAGATAAAGTTAACTACCAATCATATGTAAATATTTTCGTATGTCATTACCATTATCATCATTGTCAAGAAGTGTCGTCGTGCTCATAGGGGTGTGCTTGTTATATAAGTTCCCTATCCTAAAACGCTTCATCAACTCCACTGTATGCTTGGTTTGGTGAATGAAGATCACTTCCTTCCATTGAAGAATTTATAGTCCAAGAAAGTAAGTGAGCTCTCATATATGGCTCATTTCAAATTCTTCCTGCTTGGACTTAGCAACCTATTGACAAAAATATTCATTAGTAGCACCAAATATGATGTCATCTACATAAACTTGTATTATATAAGG
The DNA here is from genome assembly GCA_030789695.1 of Scilla litardierei. Classification (NCBI taxonomy): domain Eukaryota; kingdom Viridiplantae; phylum Streptophyta; class Magnoliopsida; order Asparagales; family Asparagaceae; genus Scilla; species Scilla litardierei. Next base: position 27,571,912 of record CM061130.1, on the reverse strand, counting down.
ATGTCATTTTCAAAATAATTTCGAATAAAGTTCAATCAACCTCCCCGTTTTTAATACCCAAATCTAAAAAGGTTTTAAGGTGATCATACCAAGCTCGAGGAGCTTGTCTCAAACCATAAAGTGCATGTTTACGTTTGAAAACCTGATTTTTAAAAATTTTCGGGTATGAAACTAGGTGGTTATGAAACTTAAACTTTATCATTCATAAAACCATTTTAAATTTATACTTTTGATATCCATTAAAAACCCTAAATGGTGGTGAATATGGTGTTTGGCACAAATAAAAACTATCAAAAGATCAAAGATACGCAAGCACAGCTTTTTAACGGAGTGGCTCCCCACCTAAGCTCATGTATCTTCTCCAACCACTCCCTGATGATTTAAAACCCATTTTCTAAATAGATAGGAAAAATTTATCACTCTTATGGATGGTGATCAAATCGTAGCTATATATAGTTCGAGAATCTAACGCTCAAAGATAGCATCTGGATGTAGTTATTCTAAAAATACAATCTCACCAAAATAGTATCATTAATCAAATATATAGAATAAATTCATATCACCATGATGTAGATCATATCATGATGATCTCATAGGTGCAAACTGTGCTTCAATCCAACGTGTGTAGAGAAAATTTTGCTTTTTTCATCTTGACGTCAGCAAATCTTCTTTTCTCCATCTTCTTAAATTGGATGAAGCTTTGGATCTTTGATGGAGAGGAGATGTTTCGGTTATCAAGAGGATGGGCTCTCAAAAATTTCTTCTAGGTCAATCTTACAAGGGGGCCGGCCTCCTCGTTTTATAGGAGAACAAAAATATCTTCAATTAGAACTTTAATCCTTCGATGATAATTTCTATAAAGCCCCTTGATTTAGATGAATCCTATATAATTAATAATCGATAAAAATACTCTTCCATATTAATAAGAACCCTTAAACCATAATGTGGAAGTCAAACCAAGAAGTTTGACTGGTCAAACTGCTCAAAGCTGCTCAAAACAGCTCTTCTGCGCATGTGGCACGGTTGTGCCACATTTACCATACATTTGGCACGATCGTGCCAACTCTAAAGAGGGTTGTTCAGTCATTCTATGTCTATGGTAAGGTCATGCCAAACTACCTGTGTATTTGGCATAGTCGTGCCAAGTGAACATTAACTTTTCCAATGATGCACGGACTGTGGCACGGCCATGCCAATCCTTGTTTTGCTCTGTTTAGCTCCATTTAACCCCCATTTGATATGAAACTCACTAGATAGACTTATTAGAGCCATATGACTTATTTGGCATCATCAAAATTAATTTTTGACCTTAGTTAGTGAGCTAACTTAGGTCAACAATCTCCCCATTTTTGATAATGTCAAACAAGCATAAAAAATTGAGATAAATAAAATCCTGCAACTCAAATAGTGTACAAGATCATAAACATGATACAATGCTCCCCTATCTATGTGTTCTCCATAAAAATTTGTAACAAGCTTCCCTTAAATCCATGCATCTCAATCTCTAAGCTCCCCTTAAATCCATGCATCTCAATCACTCCCAAGTTATCTATTCCTCTCCCCCTTTTGACATCAATTGAAAAGGATAGGTATGAATTGAAAATCATCAATTACATTGAGAGAGTTAAGTAAATGGCATGAAACATAATGAGCATATCGAAGAAATAAGAAGGTGACAATGTGTTTCAAATTAATGGATACTCCACACAACTTAAATTGTTCACAATGTCAAGATCATCGAATGCATACATTCATTGCCAACAAATAATAAGAAGATATCATCATACAATAAACTTTAACAATTGAAAAATGCTTAGAGAACCAAGAATTCAATTCCTAAGATTGTCATATACAATGTCTTCTGTCTTCTCGTTGGAAAAATTATCAAGCATATTGTAAGGAGACAACAAACATATGATACCATGATATTAAATTTCGGTCCATTGGTGTGTTGAGGTAAGCTAAGTGGCTACTTCATCTACCATATGTCATACACATTGCTCAATAAAACCTCTAAATCAGGTTAATAGTAGTCGGTATTAAAAAGAATTGGCATATTTTGGTATTTTTCTGTAATTGTTTTACTTTCCTTTTTCTTTTCCCAGTACTCTTATCTTTCTGTTAAATTTTCCTTTTTCCTTTATTTTAAAATGTTGGTGTCTCAGAATAGTGACGCATGAAGGCATCAACATATTCAACTCCTACTACTCAATTGTCCAAGGAGAATCATGTAAATAAAAATGTAAAGACAATCCAAGATACATTCTCTTTAGATTCTAACCACCATCCAACTATTTCCATAAATTATGTAACTTAATCAACTCATTAAGCTCAAGCAATTTAGCATGCTAACAACTAACGCTCAATCATTCATAATTTTAGCATGAGGTTTCTTCCTTAATAAGAATCATCGTCATCAAAAACACTTTTAAAGTTTCTATGATTTCTAACATGGTTCATATCAAATACTCATCAACACTCAATGACATCAATGATGGACATGCATGCACATACTTTAGATGAGATAACATATAATGACATGATATAGTGAGCAATGTGTTGAAGATAGATACAATGTTTAAGCACGTGTATGTGCATAGATAAGTGTGCTAATGCTCAACTAGCGACATAATCCCTAATTCCCTTCAAATAAACAAAAAATGTTTTTATCTTAGGTTGGGTGAAAATATCCGCTAATTGTTTCTCGTTATCAACATAGTCTAAAGAGATATCTTTCTTATCAACATGATCTCTAAGGAAGTAATGACGAATATCAATATACTTAGTCCTAGAAAGTAGAACATGATTTTTAGATAGGTTTATAGAACTCTTATTATCACACTAAATTGTTGTTGGTTGGAAGGTAAGATCGTAATCATTGAGGGTTTGTCTCATCCATATGATTTGAGTACAACAACACCTTGCCGAAACATATTCGGCTTCGGTTGTACTCAATTCTATAGAGTTTGCTTCTTGGAGAACCAAGAAACTAGTGACATACCAAGTAGTTGGCAAGTGCACATGATGCTTTTACGAACGGTCATACTTCCCACAAAATTTGCATCACAATATTTAACAAGCCTAAATGATGTGTAACATTGATTCCATAAACCAATATCTAAAGTTCCCTTTACATATCGTATGATTCGCTTCACTAAAGAAAGATGGGACTCTTTAGGACATGATTGAAACCTCACGCATAGACATACACTAAACATTATATATGGCCTATGCGATGTCAAATATAAAAGACTACCGATCATACCTCGATACATGCACTCATCCACTTTCTTTCCCTTTCCATCATTGTCCACTTTTGCCGTCGTTGCCAATGGGGTTGAGCATTCTTTCGCATTCTCAAGTCCAAACTTCTTCACCAACTCCTTTGCATACTTCTCTTGATTTATGAATAGGACATCTTCAAAATGTTTGATTTGCAATACAAGCATGCATGTTAGTTCTCCCATTAGGCTCATCTCAAATTCCATAGACATACACTTAGAAAATTCCTCAAAAAGCAAGTTGTTAGTAGCACTGAAGATAATATCACCAACATAAATTTGCAATATTAGTATGCCTTTATTTTGATGTTTAACAAATAAAGTTTATCTACCTTTCCTATGAAAAAGTTATTATCAAGCAAAAACTTGCTAAGGCACTCATACCAAGCTCTAAGAGCTTGTTTGAGCCCATATAAAGCTTATTTAAGCTTTATAACATAATCCGGGTGGATGGAGTATTCAAACCCTTGAGATTGTTTGACATAGACTTCCTTAGATAAAACCACATTCAAGAAAGCATCCTTGACGTCCATTTGGTAGGGTTTAAATTTCATAAAACTAGCGAATGCTAAAATCATTTGCATTGCTTCCAATCTCGTTATGTGAGCAAATGTTTCATCAAAGTCAATCCCTTTCTCTTGGTTGTATCCTGGGGCAACTAATCTAGCTTTATTTCTAATCATATTTCCAATCTCTTTAAGGCTGTTTCTAAATACCCATTTAGTACTATGATTGTTTGGTGTTTGGGTTTGGAAATAAGTTCCCAAACTTGATTTCTTTCGACTTGTGGCAAATCTTCTTGCTGTGACATAATCCAATAAGAATCTTCCAACGCACTTTCAACATTCTTAGGTTCTAAAATAGATATGAATACAAAGTTAACCATCAAATTAAATCTATTTCAAGTGCATATACCTTGTGCGGTGTCTCCAATGATTTGATCCTTCAGAGGATCCTTTGCAAATCGCCAATATTTTGGAAGATCATGTGATGATGTAGCTTCTGCTTCCTCCATTGGTGCACTATTATTGATGTCTACTTGTTCATTGGAATTGCATGTGTTTATCTCTTCCAATTCACCTACAATGTTCAAAAATTCTACATCACTAAAAGATACGCCAATAACACTTTTCTCATCAAATTGCACATGCATAGTTTCTTGGATAGTAAGGGTTCTTTTGTGGAATACTCAATAATCTTTACTATGTGGTGAGTACCCAATAAAAATACCATCATTGAATTTATCATCAAATTATCGAAGTTATCGCCTACTTTCAAAATAAAGCACTTGCATCCAAATGGTTTAAAATGCGATAAGTTGGGAGTCAACTCTCTATAAAGCTTATAATGTGTTTGCTTTAAAATGGGTCTAATGGACACACGATTTAAAATGTAGCAAGAGGTATGTATGGCTTCGGCCCAAAAATATAGTGGCAACTTGCAGTCATGAATCATGGTCGTAGCCATCTCTTGCAAAGTACAATTTTTCCTCTATATCACTCCATTTTATGGTAGTGTCCTTGGGGCAGAAAATTTTAAAAATATCCTGTTGAAGAACGAAAATCATCAAAGCTAGACTTCACAAATTCTCCACCATGATCACTGATGTGTGTTATTCGTATATATATTTTGCCTCATTTCATATGCAGCTCATGTCATTTCATTCCCTGTTTTATTCTATTTTCTTCATTTTAGTCCCTTTTTACTCTTAGGTATCTCATGTGTATAGTTGGACAAAACATGGAACTTTGGGTCTAAGAACGGGATAAAAAGAGATGAAATGATGCAAGGAGCAATCGGGGATCAAAAACAAGGGATAAAAGAGACACATGTGGTCATGTGGATCACCCACACGAATATGTCACCAGGACAAGTGAAGAGAAGCTAAAATCCATGCCATGCAGTCACGTTGGAGATCCAAACAGTCGCATCAGTGAAGAGCAGAATAGAAGGAAAACCCAATTCGACGCATCGCTCCATATGACCATTTTAATGAAGACTTGAAGAATCTGTATGCGATTCGATGCAGTCGCATGGCCAATTCATGTGGTCGTGTCGCCTGAAGCTAGAAACCCTAATGTTATGCACTTAAGCGAAAAGACTTCATCATTTATGATGTGGTTGCGTCTATTTGGGTCCACTAGGTTTTGATGGGTGCTGCCAGAGGTATTTTTGGGACTTTTAGGGTATTTTTTGGGGGTATAAATACCTTTCTTCTCCTTCTGACCTAGTCTCCCTCTGACCCAGGGGACGCTTTTTACAGAACTTTTCGGAGATTTTTTGGTTTGAATCAGGTGTACTAAATTCTAATTCCTCTGCAACTTTTATTGTTCTTTTTGTTCTTTTTGGATTCTAGTTTAAATCTTAGAATAGAAATTAGCTCTCTTAATTCCTTGTTATTGTGGATTGGTTGATTGATTATTTTTGTTAATCCCTATTGCAATGGTTGTTCTATTTATGAATGTAATTGAGTTTTATTCATGTTGGTAAATATGTGCCCTCGAGGCAATTTATCTATAGAACATTTTGTTTGAATTTAAATGATACTAATTTTCCTAGTATGAATAAAATGTTTTAAATACCTGGATAATTTCCTTAGACTTAAAGAGAGATCATACACATATCTAGATACAGATCTCGATTATGAGAAGTGAATGACTGATAGGAGCTTGAGTCTTAAAGCGTTCATGGTCATAGATGTGTCGAGAAAAGGATATCGGCACATCAGATAGATCATTGTGCCTATGTATTAACCTAAAGGGTGATGATGATCTCATAATCAGCGACCTGGTGAAGTCGGAGACGAGACACAGGTGCTCATTGGAGAATGAGTCCACTGAAAGACCCAATAAAGAGTAGTCAAATGGTTAAAATTAACTAAAATTTCATTGATAACTCTCTAGTGATGATAGACAAGTTGGTCCTTAAGACTTGAGGTCATTTTACGAACCTGTGCGTGAACGGTGTCACTTAGATCTATGGTCTAGCTTCGAGTCTAAACCCTCTGAAAGGTCTTAGGTTGGGTGACACTTGAAGCATACAAGTTAAGTAGTGATTAAGAAAGGATTCGTCTCTTTCGTCCATGGGAAGTTAGTGTCACAGGCTCAGTACATTTCTTGGTGAAAAACCTCAACCTGGGCATGTTGTAGGAAGTACAACATGGACATACCAAAGACCGAAGGAAACTGACCAGTGCTAGCTAGTAGGGTTGACAGTTTACCATACCCTAGACTATGTAGTGACATAGTTATAACAAAGGGACTAAAACTGCAGTATTCATCACGGACACAGCAAAGTGAACCCAACGATACTTTTGTCAATGGATCAATCATGTAATTATGATGCTGAAACAATGATGACACAAGTTGCTCGTGGTCACTGTCATCTTGTGGTTTCGAGCCCCAACATGTAGTAAGATCATGATGTAGGGTCTCACACCGAGTAGGATTTGCGTCTTAGTAATAGGAAGAATAAAGCAGGAGTGCACTCGGGTGCGAGGTAATATTATAGTCATAAAGGGTTTGTGACAATAAGTATAAAATTATTTAATCTATATTATAATATGTCATAAAATATTTATGAACATATGATGCATTGAAATGGAAAGAGGATTTTTCTACGAAATTCAGGAAAAAAACTACCCTCAAATCGGAGTCCAAACGGGCGCTTAAAAGATATTTATAAGGGTTTTAAATATCAAAAACAAAAGGTTTATTTTAAAAGGTGTTTTAAAATAATTTTTTTCTAAAAATGCTGAGATTAAGGCTAGCCATCCACTGGGGATTCCCTGCACATGGCATTGGGCCCTGCCCAGAGCTTGGCGCTGGGCATGGCCCAGCTGGCTTGGGCACTGGCCGAAGCCAGTGCCCTGGCACCCTTGGGTGCTACTTGCCCAGCAGGGTATGCCCAGATGTGGAGGTGGGACCCACTGCGAGGCCCACAATTAGGGTTTGAGAAACCCTTTATGACGGCATAACTTTTCATCATTTTGTGCTTTTTGGCCAACTTTGAGCCATCGTTTGAGGGATCAAATGAATTCGGATTTGAGCGTCGTTTGTTTCTATGCGTTCAGCATCCAGTGCTCTTCGATTTTATATATGATATCATTTGCAAAGCTCAATGGTGAGGGATGAATAATTTGCTAAATTTTGGCCTTCGTTGAAGAAAAACTAGAAATTATTTTTCCTTTATTTACTTTACTCCCACATTGCTCGTGAGACGAGGAAGGGAGGCCGGCTCCCTATATAAATAGGGGCTAAACTCCCTTGAAAACCGGCACCAAGTCTCACATTTGAGTAGCTCTAAAAAGTGTTGAGCACGCTCGTTGCAAGACTTAATATTTATTCCCTCCTCCTAAATTCTTCTGTTCCTCCGTTTGAGTCCTAACAAGACGGAGGTGAGGTTTGGATCGGATCCAAAGTCTTTGATGTGGGTCTTCCTCAAGTGAAACTTTCTTTGGCAAGTGGTTGGCACGGATGCACGGTGTTGGCTCGCTTCGGATGATCTAGTCTTGGTGGCCCTGAGTCGGCTCGCTTCGGGGAGTAAAAAAAGGTTGCTGAAAAAGACGCTTCGTGCGGTAGCGAAGTGACGTGTATGACATTTATTTTATGCTTTCATATTATTTGCAGTAGTTTTGATCTGTCTTTGGGGATGGTCGGACCCACCTCAAGACAGTAGATTTTCATGGCTAGGTTTAATGAAATCCTTTGGGCTATCATTAAATAGTTTAATGATTTTTATTCCGCTGCCTTTTTCTTCTTCTATCGTCCATCCGACGTAGGACGGGCGTATATTTTATGCCCTAAGGGTCCATCGAAAACCAACATTGGTATCATATCCTACGTCTACTTTGATCTAATTTCTCCAAATGATATGAAGGCATGAAATGTTTGTTAGAAACATGATAATAATAAGATTATTTAGATTTAATAATTATATCAAGATTTTGTTGCAAGTTAATTTTATGAGATAAAATTTTAGTTGTTTGTTATTCTAAAAATTTATGAGATAAAAATTTAAATTGCTCGTTTCTATGCTAAATTTTATGAGAACACTTTTAGTTGTTCTTATTCATGATAATAATTATGAGATGATTATTAAAAATTGTTGTAACTTAATTTTTATGAGATAATTTTAAGTTGCAAGTGCTCATGCTACATTGTTTTGTTATAAAACGTTTAGTATTTTTAATGTTTATTTTATTTCTTGCTTATTTTGTGATAATATAAGAAAAACTGTTAGGATAGCCATAAAAAGCTTTCTAAAACTTATGATATAATTTTTAGATGGACATGCTACGATTTAAAATTGTTGCAACAATTAAATTCCTAATACTTGATTAGGGTAGCCCTCTCCAACAATTATTACTTTAATTTTTCTAATAATAATTTTTTAAAAGGCTATAATTTAAATTGTTGCAACTTGAATTTTTAAATCCCTAATACATGATTAGGTTAGCACTCTAAAATAAATAATTCCTTATAGTTGATGAGGACTTTAATAAAAGTTATTAAACAATCCTGTTATATGATAATGAACTCAAGAGAGAGAGAGAGAGAGAGAGAGAGAGAGAGAGAGAGAGAGAGAGAGAGAGAGAGAGAGAGAGAGAGAATTTCATTGCTAAGAAATAAGTCACCATGCTAAGAGCCATGGTGCTCTATTTATATATCTCATAGTGGGGAGGCCAAAAGCCTCTAGGAGACCAAGGGTCCCCATTACTCTAAGTAATGGGGGCCTAATGAATGGGTAATGAAGGAGGTGAGGCCAAAGGCCTCCCTCATTCATAACACTCCCCCTTACACATTCATCACTTCGGTCTCAGCTACTGAGGCAAGGGGTGGATACTTCTGGATCCAGAGTAAGTGTGTTTGCCTCGTTAAAACCTTAGCTGTGGAGAACCCAGTGGGAAAACCCAAAAGCTTAAGGAAAAAGAGTGCAACCCACATGTTACTCCCCCCGATCCGTACAAGCTTCAGGCTTGCAGGTCTTTCAACTGTCGCATACCAATGTTCTTTACAAGCTTTACAAAAGTACATTTAGGCAATGCCTTAGTAAAAAGATCAGCTAAGTTGTTGCATGACTGGATCTGTCGAACTTCAATCTGCTTGTCGTTCTTCTGCTCGTGCGTCCAGAAAAACTTGGGAGAAATGTGTTTTTTCCTGTCGCCTTTGATGTAGCCCTTCTGAAGCTGAGCAATGCATGCGGCGTTGTCTTCGAATAGGGCAGTAGGCTCTAGATCACTGGTCTTCAGGCCAGTGGATTGGAGGATGTGTTGGACGACGGAGCGTAGCCAAAGACATTCTCTGCTCGCCTCATGGATCGCGATGAGCTCTGCATGGTTGGAAGATGTAGCAGTAGTGGTTTGTTTTACCGATCTCCAAGAGATAGCAGTACCTCCGTAGGTAAATACAAAACCTGTTTGAGATTTTGCCGTGTGCGGATCAAAGAGATAACCTGCATCAGCATAACCAAACAATTTGGGGGAGGCACCTCTTTGGTAGTAAAGTCCAAGATCAATGGAACCCTGAAGGTATCGCAGAAGATGCTTTACTCCATTCCAGTGGCGCTTTGTGGGCGCAGCACTGTGTCTGGCTAGTAGATTAACTGTAAACGCTATATCGGGACGCGTACAGTTAGCCAGATATAGAAGTGCTCCAATGGCACTGAGGTAGGGTACTTCAGGACCCAGTATCTCCTCCCCCTCTTCCAGTGGCCGGAAGGGGTCCTTATGTACATCTAGTGATCTTACAACCATAGGAGTACCTAAAGGATGACATTTATCCATATGAAACTTGCGTAGAAGTTTCTTTGTATAATTAGATTGGTGTAATAGGATTCCACCTCTTAGGTGTTCTATCTGTAAGCCAAGACAATACTTTGTTTTGCCTAGGTCTTTCATTTTAAAAGTATGTTTAAGGCTTTCAGATATCTCTTTGATCTCTGCAGGAGATCCTATGAGATTTAAGTCATCTACATATACAGCTATGATGACAAATCCTGTTCCCGTTCTTTTGATAAAGATACACGGGCAGACTTCGTTATTCGTGAATCCTTGCTGTGCAAGAAAATCACTTAGTCTGTTATACCACATCTTGCCCGATTGTTTTAGACCATATAATGATCTATGTAGCCTTACAGAGAATACGTCCCGAGGTATCTCTTTCATCTCTGGGGGTAGATTAAACCCATCAGGAAGTCTCATATAGATATTTTTATCTATATCGCCATATAGATATGCAGTCACAACGTCCATGAGCTGCATTTCTAGGCTTTCCAGAGAAGTTAGGATGATTAAAAATCGGAAGGTGATCGAATCCATGACCGGGGAATACGTATCTTCGTAATCAATCCCCGGTCTTTGGGAAAATCCCTGGGCTACAAGGCGTGCCTTATAGCGAACGATCACATTATTTTTATCCCACATGTTTTACACATACTGGTGTTTGGACTACTAGTCCAAAGACTTTGCGTTTCAAGAGTGAGTCCAGCTCTACTCTTATTGCCTCGTCCCACTTTGGCCAATTATCTCTGCGTTTACATTCCGCTAGAGATCGTGGTTCGACGTCATCGTCATATTCAGTGACGTGAACGACAATATCGAACGCAAAATCGTCGTCGACGACTATGCTATTTCTGTCCAGTACTTCTCCAGTACGTACAAAATTTAATGATGTTTCTCCTATTGTTTCCTCTGCTGGGGAAATCAGGAGGGGAGAAGTAGCTGGTCTGAGCTCAGCATCCTGTGGAGGGATAATCTTAGTATTGCCAGGAGTCTTCCTCTTTCGAGGAACTTTATCTTTTGAACCTGGTGGGCGTCCTCTTTTCATTTGAGGTACAACCAATTCTGCTGCCGGTGGGCTGCATCCATCTATGGGGATGTCAATCCTAGCTGGCGTATTGGCAGCAGGGACGTGTGAACGGACAATCTTCTGGTTGTCCGTGAATTTATCCGGTAAAAGATGTACTGTATTCTGGATGTGAAGGATCTTCAGGATATCATCTTCACACAGATTAGTACGCGGATCATATAGGGACAAAGAATTCTGGTCCCAACTAATGGTCTCAGAAGCTTCTGGCTTCTTAGACTGTGTGCCCAGTTTTGGAAAAAATTTCTCATTAAATTCACAGTCTGCAAAACGTGCCTTGAATGCGTCACCCGTCAGGGGTTCAAGGTATCTGATAATAGAGGGCGAATCAAACCCAATATATATACCTAGACGACGCTGAGGACCCATTTTGGTCCTCTGTGGTGGTGCTATTGGGACATATACCGCACAACCAAACACTCTCAAATGAGAGATATCCGGAGGTGCGCCGTATGCTAGTTGTATCGGGGATAAAGTGTGACCTCCAGAGGGTCTTATCCTAATAAGTGATGCGGCATGTAAAATAGCATGCCCCCAAGCATCCACAGGCAACTGGGATTGCATAAGCAATGGACGTGCAATCCATTGGAGTCTCTTTATAAGAGCCTCAGCTAATCCGTTTTGGGTGTGAACATGTGCTACCGGATGTTCAACTTCAATACCCGTTGCCTGGCAATAGTCTTCGAAGACTTGTGAAGTAAATTCTCCCGCATTATCAAGACGTAGTTTCTTGATATGGTTATCGGGGAAATGAGCACGCAACCTTATTATTTGTGCCAATAGCTTTGGAAAAGCTAGGTTGCGGGTGGACAATAGGCACACATAAGACCATTTGGTTGATGCATCAATCAGTACCATGAAGTACCGAAATGGGCCACTTGCGGGGTGAATAGGCCCGCAAATGTCACCATGAATTCTCTCAAGGAAGCCAGGAGACTCTAATCCCACTTTCAGGAGGGATGGTCTCGTTATAAGTTTTCCCTTGAAACAAGAGAGACATGGAAATTCACCCTTTTGAAGAATCTTCAGGTTCTTCAATTTGTGTCCACGGGATTCAGAAATGATGCGTCGCATCATTGCTGTTCCAGGGTGACCAAGTCTATTGTGCCAGAGTTCGAACTCTGGCAGTGATTGGCACGTCTGGTGCTCAGTCATATTGGCTTCTATTGGTTGAATGTATGTTTGGTAGAGACCCGACGGGAGTCCCTTGAATCGTTCGCAGATGATCTTCCGGTCATCTATCTGACGAGTTACATACAGATATTCAACCGTATTTTCATCTCTGGTTTCTAAGTGATATCCGTTTAAACGGAAATCCTTGAAACTTACGAGATTCCTATTTGATTTAGGAGAGAATAATGCATTTTTTATTTGAAGTCTTGTGTTATTTGGGAGCAGTATAATTGCTTCACCAGATCCTTCGATTATTTGGGACAGCCCTGAAATCGTGATAAAAGGACCGTCATATTTATTTACGCTATTAAAATAGCAATGATCGCGAAGGATTGTGTGCGTTGAGGCACTGTCCACTAGGCACTCAGACATCATCTATATAAGCAAAAACGAAATTTTATTTGAGCGAAAATGTAAACATTCATTCAAAAATAAAAGTTCGTACTTAAGCAAATAAAAGATGAAGATACATTTAATTCTAAAAAGCATAGATAAACGATGATGCTCAATCGAGAAGGTCGTCGTTCTCGAAGTCTTTTGCAGTAAACATTGTTGGCGGCTGAACAGCCGCCAAGTTTGTTTCAGGTAGAGACTTCTGGCTCGCCTGGTATAGATCCTGGAGGTGGCGAGGAGTGCGGCAGTTTCTGGACCAATGGCCAGTCATGCCGCATCTATGTCATTTATCCTCCCAGTTCTTCTTTGGAAGTGACACTTGCTCAGTGTTCTTTCGCTTCCAAGTGAAATTTCTTTTTCCCTTATTGTTTTTGTTTGTCTGTGGAGCTGCACCTCTTGGTTGCTTCATTATAGCTTTCCCTTTAGTGTTTTTAGCCTTCCTCTTATTTTTCCACTTCTGGGGAGAAACGTGGTGGGCTTCAGGGATAGGGGCAGTGCCAGCTGGATGAAAGTTATGAGTTGCAAGCAGTAAGTCTCGATTCTGCTCTGTCCTAAGTAGGCATAAGATCAGATCGGAAAATTTCGTGAAATTGCGTTCACGATACTGCTGCATGAGGATTGCATCTTTCTCGTGAAACGAGGTAAATGTCTTTTCCAACATGCGCTGTTCTGTCACTTCTTCATCGCACAACTTCAGGCGTGAGGTGATGTTATGAAGTGCAGAATTGTACTCAGCGACGGACTTATAGTCCTGAAGTCTGAGGTTTTCCCACTCATAACTGGCACGGGGTAATATAACATCAATTTGATGTTTATACCGTGCTTCTAGTGCTGTCCACAGGTCCTTCGGGTCCTCAACCGTTAAGTATTCGGCCTTTAAGGTCCGATCTATATGCTTCCTAATGTAGATTATGGCTTTCGCCTTATCTACATCGGATACAGTGGTTGTGGGGCTGCTTCTAGTTGTAGCAGAAGCTTCGGCCGCTGCTGGGGCCGAGGAAGGAGCCAAAATGGACCCAAGGAGGGCCATTGAACGCAAGTGGAACTTCAGGTCCACTCGCCAACTCAGGTAATTTGTCCCTGCAGAATCGAGGACCTCGAAATCGACGCTTGCCAATTTTGCCATTTATCTACGTATTTTAAAATGAGCATGAATTAATTAAAATTCAAAAATTCATGCATAAAGAAATAAACAAGTAAAAATGCGGGGATCGGCCAGATACCCAAAATAGTACACAGTCCAAAGTTCGTTTAAAGTCCACAATAGAAAAAAAAAATAATACAACTTTGGAAACCCAAACTGAACTGGGTCCCTATATCTCCGTCTTCATATGCTGTTGCATCGAGCTTTGGCTTACACAGTCATGAATCGACTCCTTGCGGTCCAGCGGACGCGGCCAGGGAATTGACTAAGCCAGGACCACTTGTTACCCAGTCAAGCTAGGTTGGTCCAGCAAACTTAGCCAAGCACATTGACCGACATCATGATCCATTGAAGGAGTTTTCATCAATTCTATGTGCTGTTGCATCGAGCTTTGGCTTTAAAATACAAATTTCCTCACTTACAAATTCTCTCAAAAGAAAATAAAAGTGCAAGGAAAGTAAATAGGTATACAATGGCCGATCCCGAAAAACACATTTTTACTTATTTAAACATCCACGCAGTTCTAAATATGCTACTGGCATAAAAATGAACAACCACGCATATATCTCAAACAAAACATATTTATAAAGGAAACTAGAAAATATAATTATCTCGTAGACCACGTGGAAACGTCATACACCGTTAGGTTAGTTGACTAACGGCAGAGCGGTCTCAGGATCTTTAAGATAGTTATATTTTGAAAAATAGAATCCTAGTAAACCATAGATAATAATTTGCAAAAGCGATGTTTAAATAAAGTTGTCAACATGGACTATAGAAATTATTTGTGATTTAACATAGAGGATAGTCCCTTTAAGTAATTGGCTTCAGGCCATTATTTAGTGGGCAAAAATAATAACCGTTAAGTAATTGGGGCTGCAGGCCCAATTAATTTATTTAGTTATTGATAGGCACAAGTGGGCTGCAGGCCCAACAACAAAACTATCAATGTTAATTAAATTAAGCCCATTTTTTGGGTTGGGGAATACAAATAATCCCAAAACCCTAGGCGGGGGCAGGGGTAAGAACCCCGAAACTAATAGTTACAGATTGTACTGTCATACGATTTATGAGCTTTCACCCATTAAGTGCATGTTGTAGCAAAGGGTAACTGATCTGGGTTTATAATTTTTTTAGCTCTATAACGTGAGAACTATTATTGAAATAGGCACGTTAGGCAATGCTGATTATCTACAGACCACGGGGAGACATTAAAAATTAATTGACTAACGCACAAAGGTCTTCTGGCCACCGCACTAACGCAACAGCATATGAATTTGTAAGTACTCAACCGAGTTTGTCTAAAAATCTTCATGTTTACATTAATTCACAACATGAAGTCAACAACAGTCACCATATAGAGCCTGAATGTTATGAAACAACGTTGTTTTTACGCAACCGGGAAATTAATTGACATATTATTATTATTTCCTAAATAATAGGCACGTCATGGTTACTCTAATAGCTGATAAGTACTCATAAAGTTAAAAGACCAATGGTCCACATTAAAAATTTGTTTATCTACGGGATCGATGGAAATTACCTCTAGATTGGAAATCTAGGGAAGATCGAAAAACGAGAAGATACGTAGAGACAAAAATCCACGCTCCGAAAACGCCCAAAAGATTCCTTTAGCAATGCACGCCAAAGAGAAAATCCGCCACGAACAGCAGCAACCAGAGATTCCTATGCGCGTAACAAATTAGAGGATGGATTTTGGAGTGTAGAAAAGCTCAAAAAAGAGGAGCAAAAGTGCTGATAACGTGTTATATGATAATGAACTCAAGAGAGAGAGAGAGAGAATTTCATTGCTAAGAAATAAGTCACCATAGCTAAGAGCCATGGTGCTCTATTTATATATCTCATAGTGGGGAGGCCAAAAGCCTCTAGGAGACCAAGGGTCCCCATTACTCTAAGTAATGGGGGCCTAATGAATGGGTAATGAAGGAGGGGAGGCCAAAGGCCTCCCTCATTCATAACAAATCCTAAATTTTTTGAATTTTAGAATTCAACTAGTTGATAAGGTTAACAAGTTTTAATGAAGCCATATTAAATCGATGTTACACATACTAATAATTAGTATCCTTAAAAGATCAAGAACCAGTGTCTAGCGTTTTTGTAACTTATGTTGTGGATCACCCTAGCTCGATTGGGGATAGTGATCCTGGCCTAGCCAAATCCCCTGGACGTGTTCCGTTGGACCACAAGGATGCAAATTATTATAGTGTGAACCCATCAATTACATCTAGTTAATACGTTTAAAATCTTCTTTAAGTTTAACCGTAGCCATCCTTGTTTTTGGATTAGGAGACTAAAAGACGCCCGTCATGGTTGTTAAGTTTCTATAAGCTATGACATGGTCTCTTTTAGAAACTGACTCCATCATACATGTGATGTTGTCTGATTTTAACCCAAACCATCGCGCTGGGTCTCCTCGAGTGTCGGTGTAAGTTAAGATTGGACATGAAAACAATGGTTAGACTAGACTTGTCATTATGGTTTGTTGTGTCTCCTCAAGATCATAAGTGACTAGGGGCAAAAACCTACAGCGAGTCACATGTGATGTGATCGATCAAGAGTCCGTCTACCAACTACAGAGCCGATCAATTTGTTGAGTCTCATCAAGGTTGTATAGCTCAGGGTGGTTGGATCATCCTCTCACTAATTTTAAGATTTAATGAACTGTTCATTGTTTTGGCTTTAATTGATCATTAAAATAGTGGGGAATATAGCTTAATAAAAACCTTTTAAACTATAAAGAACACATGCTAATTCAAAAATTCTATCATATGCAATATGGAGTCAGGACTAAAGTTTATCATATAGAAGAACGTGCTGAATGGAACGAATTATAAAGACTGGCTGAGGAAAATCAAATTGGTCCTCTCATTAGCTGGGATTGGTTATGTTTTGACAGACACTGCTCCCAACAAACCGAATAATAAAACCAATGAAGAAGAAAAAGAGTCATACAATATATCGTAGAAGGATGCAGAGAAGGCAAGATGTCTTACTCTGGCCTCGATGAATAATGAACTGCAACGAAATCATGAACATATGGATGTTCAGAGTATGCTTTTGAATACGGAGCAGTTATGTGATAAGCAGTCTCAGTCTGCAAAATTCGAGGCTACTTGCAACCTTTGGGGAACGAATATGACAAAATGCCCCATCCATGACCATGTGATCAAGATGATGGGATACATTGTGGATACAGCTGAGCTAGGATTTGTCTTTGATCATGAGATGACCATTGACATTATCCTGAACTTTTTGACTCCGGCTTTTGGCCCATTCATTACGAAATTTATAATGAACAACACTGAGGTGGAACTCCCTATCCTCCTGAACATGCTTTGGTAGTTCGAGGTGAGAATCCAGCCAGAACCACCAGTGTTGGTTGTTGTCTCTACTTCTTCTTATCATCCTAATGGCAAAGGTAAGAAGAGGCGGGTCACTCAAACTGCTAAGACAAATAAGGAGAAAAAGAAAAAGGGGGGTGTCGTCTGATTCAGAGTGTTTCCACTACTATAAGCCTGGACACTGGAAGAGGAACTGCAAGGCTTACCTTGCAGAGAAAAAGTGGCATGGTGATGCCTCAATTTCAGGTATAAATCTTGTTACACAATATATGTACTTCCATGAAGTTTAATACATGGTATGAGATACCAGTATGTTTACTAAACAACTGTATATTGTCTACATGTGCTTAAAGCTGTGGAAGGATACATATCTTTGTGCGGTCGGCAAAGGGAGCAAGCATTACCGCTGGGGCCGTCAAGGACCTAAAAGACATTAAGGATATTACCGGAATGTTATTTCGAATAAATGAAGCATTTTGTGCTTGAGCAATGAATAAAGTAAATGTCACTTGAAATCGAAATGTTTTGAACAATTTTCTATAAATGAAAGCATTGTTTGACTTTGGAATATCTTGATGTGTATAGTCTGGTGGCTTTCTGAGTTGATGTGCATGGTACCGTGTTGATGCGATTAACAGAAGCAGACAGAAAACATTTAACCAATCTATAAGTAACAATTCTTTTTCAGGTGCAGATATATTAGAAACGATCTTTATATTGCGGACACGAGAAAAGTTCTTGTTTGGCTGTATGTGAAACTTCAAATTATAAGATTAATGAAGATAAATGGATAGAATGTGTGGGTAGTTATGACTAAGTATGTTATACTCAAAACTGTTGAGTATTGATTCCCCGGATTTGGTTTTGATGATGAACAAACATAAATATCGTGAACTAACTCTTTGTGAGCGCAGTTATGAAGATCGTCGCCAAAATTCTACGTACATCAAAAGCGACGTCTCAAGACTTCTCAAAGCACATGATCGTGTGCCTGAAGCTTTGTTGAAGCTCTAGGAGCATTATTGAAGTCAAGAGATTCGGATTGAAGCTTTGAAGACGGTTCGTCAAGTTTATTTTATAGTCTTCTAGCGTCTTTTCGTAGAATGTTAAGCCTTGAGTAGGTCTTACATTATAATATTCTTAATGCTCATATCTTAGAGCTAGGATTATCTTAGAAGCCCATAGAAACTTTCCCGAAGCTTCACGCTTCATTTCACGGCTTCTAGTGCATCTTAGTTGGTTCAAGAAGAAGAACTAACCGACTAGATTGTCATCTAGTTGGTTAAGAATTCTTCTTGAACCGACTAGATCTCCTTGCTCAATTCAACATCTTCACTATTGACCAATTAGTCGGTCCAAGAAGGTTCACCAACCGACTAGTTGTCAAACTAGTCGGTTTGGAATCCTTCTTAGACCGACTAGTTACGCTTTCATTTTTCAGCCTGAGCTACTGTTGACTCATTAGTTGGTTCAAGAACAATCATCGACCAACTAGTTGTCAAACTAGTCGGTTGGAATTTGTTCTTAGACCGATTAGTTCTCTTGTGTTCAGCTTATTGTTTTTCAATTGCTTAGTCGGTCAAAGAACACTCACCGACCGACTAGTTGTCAAACTAGTCGGTTGGCAAGTCTTCTTACACCGACTAGTTCTATATCTCCTGAACTATCTATCTTGGCTGTTCACCTCTTAGTCAGTCCGAGAAGAATCACCGACCGACTAGTTGCAAAACTAATCGGTCAGTGATCCTTCTTAGACCGATTAGACTACTTCAGAATAGAGCTGTTGGAGCATTAAATGCTACGAATTTTTGCTCTGTCTCTTCTCTATCCTATCAATAATTGATGTGCTTCTTCCTAGCATTCAAGGCTGACATTTATTGTGATTTAGAGATTCAAAGAGAAGCATTCAACTCCATTTTCTAAAGCTTCCTCATTCTCACAAAGAATCTCTCCAAAACTCCTTGAGCCCTAATTCCCTCAAGAGAGATTCTCTTCATTGTGAGCTACTCAAGCCAAGAGCTTGATTCCAAGTCACCAACTCCTCCCTAGCCATCTATTGCTGTTCATCTTGGTGGAGCTAGGGTTTGGTGTCATCTTCTTCCTCCAAATCCTTCTTGCCCTAAAATCAGTAAGTTTTACCCAAGGCATAGGTTTTTGTGGTAAGTGTTTATTGTTTCATTTATTTGATATTTCAAGTTTATCTCTCGGTTGTGAGAGAAGTTTGTGATCCCGGTTTGTGGGAGTCACATTTCGATTTGTGTATGATTTGATCTTGTAGAGGTTTTCTACAAGAATGTCATACTGCAAACTTGGGTTAGAGGATTCTAACTCAAGTAGCAGGAGGGGATCCGGGTGTTTGGGATGTAGGATCACCGAGAACAAGTCGGGTAGACTTGGGTGGATCCGAACCCGCTACATCGCTTGTTTGCGCTTGTCTTTTATTGTTGTCTATTTTCATTTCCACATTGTTGGTTGTGTTTGCACAATAATTAGGAATTATATTCTTGATTATTTTAAAGTACTATTCACCCCCCTCTAGTACTTGTGCAGTAGCTATCAGGGCATTACATTTGGTATCAGAGCTAAGTTCATAGCTATGTCTTCCAACGACAACAAGACCGTTCATCCACCTTCCGACTACAGCACCGTCAAGAATCTTGAAGGAGCTTCTTCAGTGATGGAAGGACACTCCTCTACTAGGCCTCCTCACTTCAACGGTGCCAATTATGGGTAGTGGAAATGCCGGATGGAAACGTTCCTCCGGAGCACTTCACTATGGAGAGCTACGTTGACGGAGTATGTCGAGCCCGCAGAAGAAGACTTCACAAAGTGGACTACCGCGGAGGTCGCCGCAGAGGTAAACAATGCCAAGGCAATGAATGCCTTGCAATGTGCTTTGGAGCCCGAAGACTTCAACAAGATATGCACATGTAAGAGTGCATATCAAATCTGGAACTCACTCCTCATCTTGCATGAAGGAACGAGTAGGGTAAGAGACTCCAAACTCATTGTTGTAAATAAAGATTACGAATTATTTCATATGCAACAGGGTGAGAAGATGAAGGATTACTATGCTCGCTTCGTTGACATCACCAATGAGTTAGAGGCTCTTGGAAAGACCTACACCCAAAAGGAGAAAGTCTCAAAGATCATTGACGGACTTCCTTCTTGTTGGGAAAAGCGTACCTTCGCCATCGAGGAAGGTAACGATATGAATAAGTATACTGTCGTACAACTAATGGGTACCTTGATGTCCTATGAGGTACGCAAGGACAGTAAACTAAAGATACAGGACAAGATGAAGTCTTACTTGAAGTAAGACGAGCCAAAGAAAAAGGCGATTGCATTCAAGGCCGCTCCATCTACATCTACCGATGATGAAGAATCGGAAGATGAGTTGGACTTGGAATCCATTGCCCTCATGGCAAAGAAGTTCAACCGATTCTTCCAGAAAGGTAACTTCAAGAACAAATCGAAATTTAGTTCTACTAACTCCTCTGCTCCTTTGTGTTTTAAATGCAACAAGCCAGGACACATCAAAGCGGATTGTCCTCAAAACAAACATAAGGAGAAATGGAAGGCGCCAAAGTTCGACAAGTCTCGAAAGTACAAGAAAGGGTACAAGAAAGGACTTGTCGGCACATTCACCGACTCCGACGAGGACTCATCAAGTGGAGAGTCAGACGATGAACAAATGGAGCAAGCACACATGTGCTTCATGGCTAAAGAGGAACATGATCAAGAGTCCTCCTCCGATGAAAGCGAGGATGAAGGCGATGAGGTAATGATGGATGACCTTAGATTAGCTAACGAGCAAATTTGGTCTAAGTATTCTAAACTAGTAAATAGATATACTAAGACTAAAGCTGAGCTAACTAGTCTCCAAACCTCACCTAAGCCTATCACCATCAACAACGACACCGTTGTTGAAGGCTTGAAAAATGAGATTGGAAATCTCAAATCTCAACTTGAGCATGTTCGCATTGAGAAATCGGATGAACGCGAGATAGCGGATTTGACTTCTCAAAACTCAACTTTGAGTATTGAGAATGAGAATCTCAAATCTCGTGTTTATGTACTCACATCACAAGTGTCCACCTTGGATGCTTCTATGCATTCTCTCACCGAGAAGTATGAGTGCACATTAGGCCGAATTAATAAATTCAATAAAGGTAAGTACCATTTGGATAATATCCTAAATGACTTACATCCGGCCAATCATCACATTGGCTTGGGGTAAAAGATGGGAAATTCATCCAAATCGTCCACCACCTTTGTTAGGCCAACTTCCGATGCCTCAACGAGTGGGAACAAACACCCCATTGGTAGTTCATCTACCAATGGTGCTTCCACTTCGTACACATCCCCGTTTGGAAAGAAACCCACATTGAGTGGACCTCCAAAGAAGGGTCATGCATTTATGTACACCAATACTATGCCACGTGGGAACACACATCCTACTCCAACGGTTCACAAATATGATGATTTTTATATTCCACATCCATGAGCACGTGCACACCAAGTGAGACACACTCACGCACGTGCTCCTCCACATGCATATGTTCATCCACATCACTATCATATGAGCAATTACCATCATACACCATATCATATGATGCCACCACCATTTCATCATGTGCCATATGCTTATCCACGACATGCATTTCCTAGGCCACCTCCACGTATGCCACATGCATCACGTAGACATCAACAACGTATGCATGCTCCCAATAGGAATAGGGCTCCCAAGACATTCACTATTTGGGGCCCGAAGGACACAAGCATGCATGAAAAACAAGCTTACATTAATTCTTATTTCATGAATGTTGTGCACAATGATGACTATGTTGGGAAGTCTAAGTCCAATTGGACTTGGCTTCCAAAGGTCTAATCTTTTAGGACCCAATGACCTTGGGTACTATGGAATGATATTTTTATCTTTAGGTACTCAAGAAAAAGAAAAGGAGCAACAAATGCAAATTTAGCTCCAAGAATAAATCGATACTCGATAGCGGGTGTTCAAAACACATGACGGGTGAAGCTCAATTGCTCTCCGGAGTGGTGCCCATTGAGAATGGGAACCGAGTAGTCTTTGGAGGCAACGAGAGCGGAACCATCATTGGTGTTGGTAAAGTTGATAACCCATCTAAACCTCTTATAAGTGAAGTTTACCTTGTTAAAGGATTAAATCACAATCTCATTTCAATAAGCCAACTTTGTGACAAGGATTACAAAGTTAGCTTTGCGAAAGGAATGTGTCATATTTTGAGAAAAGATAATAATGATTTGTTATTTTCTGGCACACGCCATGTAACGATCACTTTCCGACCGTACGAATTTTAGCGTGTATCATGTTTCGTATGCGTAATTTTCGTATTTGATTTCTATTATTGTATTTCCGTAGCTCGGACGCGTGACCGGACCCCATATTCACGATCCTCTCCGAGGCGCGAACGCTCCGGTGCCTTCGTTGTAATTTTTGGGACATCGGGACACAAACTTGTTATAATCTGTTATTATTTATTAGCTTAATATATATATATATTATTTTATGTAACTTATTCAACCCACCCTAATCTGGACGTAACAAGTTTGAGTGCAAACAAATTTACACAAAAACAAACAATTCTTTTTGAAACTGGGTTTGAAACACAACCTGTTAATGTTAATATAATAAAATAAAAATCAAACCGTCGCACATCCTTTAACAAAATAATCCCAACTGCCTCACCCACTGTTCCCTTGACTCGTTCTCCATGCGCCACCCCCTATCTAATCGGGTACAACCCGCCACTCTCCCACGTAGCCTCTTTTCTCTCCCCTCTGCATCCCTACAAGCTACCGAGATCAAGAACCCGGACTTGCATGCTAAAGGTAGAACCCAGGCACTCGATTATGTCACCAAACAAAAAGAGATAGGAACCCAGTTCATATGTAAACCTAGCTAACTTATAATATATATATATATATATATATATAAACCTACAACCCTACTGTTTTTATTAACCCTAGGGACCTAATTCACTAGAACTGCAGCCAGCCTGTTAAACCTAAGGACAATCACGTGCTCTTAGAACCCTACTCTCTTATTTTAATAATAACCCTAGGGCCATTTCTTTCCCCCTCAACCAGCAGCCGCCATAGCCCTACTCGTCTCCATCTTCTCCACGAAACGAAACCGCCGCCTTCGTTCTCCCCCTTCCTCCACGCGACGAAACCGAGAACGCAGCCGACCCCTCATCTTCCTCGCACGCAAACACCCAACGTCGCGGGCTCCTCCCTCTCACAGACCCGAACGCCTTCTCCACCCAGGCCGTGAACTGCTCTCATCCACGCACGCAACGTCCGCAGCCTCCACGCAACGACAGCCACGGTGCCGCGCGACCCAACTCCCCGCGACTCTCCCTTCCCCTCCGAGATCTACACGACAGCACACCCCTCCCTCCGATGAACGCCACACGCCAGCACCGCCTCGAAACCACGACACCGCACCATCGCTGCTCGCCGGGCCCGACGACCGCCTTCAACACCTCAGCCGCCAGTACCCCTCCGCTCCTCCACCTCACCAGTCCGCACGTACCAACCCTCCGACCCTGCAGTTGCCGCACCGCCACACAAAGTACGACACCGTCCGTCGCTCGTCGACAACATGCCGTCGCCCGGACCGCGCCTTGCTGTCGTCGAACTTGCCGCTAATTACCGCCGTCGACAAGGGTGACGCAACGAACGAGGCACGTAAGAACTATATTGATTGCATGTTGATTCTAAGCTTTTGGCCTGATACTTATAAGTTATAACATAATGATGATCGGTAAATTAGTATCAGTATTCTTTAGCTTAATATTTTGGTGTGTGTGATAGGTTAAATCTCAGTTCTTAGGTTAACAGCATCTTATAATACTAGGGTATGTCTGTATACTAAATAATGTTAGTATAATCTTTGTTATTATCAGTATGTTAATAAGCAGTCTGAACTGAGTTATAAAGTTATACTGAGAGTGATCTCCTCTTGTGCATGGAAATTGTTACCCTAGCGAACGTTAAATATATTTATATATATACAACTACTGTTATAGTTACGTACCCTTATGAGTCTTGCATGTGACCTGTAGAGTAGGTGGACCGGTTTTTATATTCATGCACAATGGTGTATAGACAGTAAGTTGTGAATTATATACATAGGTGTATTATTAACTATAAGACTTAGTTTATATGTTACATACTGATAATGTACTAATTCGCATGTGCACAATCAGTATTCTTTAATAAACATATAGGTCAGTGTATGAATATTATATGAAGAGTCCCCTATAACTTGACTTTATAATCTAAACAGTGTATCACATAAGTAAAATTAGTGTTTTTCTAATTAGTTAAGAAATCTTTTAGCCTAATATGGAATATCCTTGACGCAGATAAACCACGTTCCCGTTTACGATCACCCGGACACCCGAAAACGCTCCAAACAGGCAAGTGTGCAATTAAATATGAATTTTTTTGAAGTTGATCATAATTACTTCATTCTTTTTACTTTAATATGTATTTCTTGAAAATTGCACGTAAAATGACGCATGAAACTGTTTCCATAATGTTCTAGACTAAAGATGTGGCATTTTGACATATAACTTGATATGTTCCAATTTTAGACATCAACGGAGGAAATTGTTTTCTGTAACAAGTAACCCGTCTTGACAACCTTTCAATTTTTGTAAATGTTGTACAATAATGAAACATTGACGACTTGAAATGAATGAACATCTTACTTGGTCATTAGAGAGTGACATCGTGAAATCGTGCGCCTCGAAGGCGGAATCATGAATTCGTGATGTCGTGTGAGTCGACTAGGCCGGCTCGTGTTTCGGTAAACTTTTGGGTGGGGTTAGGGTTGAGCGGCCACTGGGCGTATGAAAGGTACTCTCCTCAAGAGCACCACCCGACGCGGTGGCTTAGTGTCAATCACGGTAAGCCCCCGTGAGAGGAACGACCTTCTCATCACGACCTAAAGGCGAGAATCCTAGATTAGAATGCTAACTCTTGACATGAAAACTTGCAACGCTAACTTGGTCTCATGAAAACCGATATGCAAATGAACTCACAGAGAAATACCTTACTTTAATTCTTGCAACTACCTAGAACTGCCATGCTAGGGTTGTTTAAATTTTACTTCGTTTTTAAATTGCCATTTTAAAATGTTGTTGTGGACATCTTGTATGCTAATAATTGTCACTTCTTAATTCATATTATATGCACACTTTGCCTTGGTTTCTGACCTTTGCTTACAGACCTTGCTGACATACATTCATGTCTTCTTGGATGTATGTCAGATCCCGAGTTTGAGTGCTAGGAAGATCCTTTCGAGACGTCTGACTTAGAGAGCCGGAGTCCGCCGTAGACGTCGAGTCTCTCCTTGCGGAGGACTGGAGACCTTCGCCGTCGTCGATCTTCTTTAGTGTACATTTCTTTTGTTGCTACTTTAGCCCTGTTGTGGCTTGTCGTTTAATTTTGTGTATGTACTTAATATTTCTGGATGTGGATTTTATCTTTGAATGTATTCTTATTGTTCTGAAAAGCACGCAAGAACCTGCCTTATTGTCAACACCACGCTTATTGGACTAGAGCACTACCGCTCTAGTTCAAGCGGACCGCGTAACGTTCTCGCTTCCGGTGTCTTTTGGGAAGCGGGGCGTTACAGGTTTTAGTGGTGGCCCATGCAGGTCGTGCATTTGCAAACTCGGAACAGTAGAAATACTAAAACATCCAGAATTAGTTCGTACACAAAATTACTCGAATACCTTGTCTCAGCACGATAGGAAACCCAATACCAGGATAATAGGATAAGTTAGTTAGACGCTCGTGCTCATTAGTTATACATCCTTGCCACGACCTAGTATTATCATCTTGGGAGTCACCCTAGCGATTGATCATCCAGCTCTGACCATAATAGTTTCGTTAGTCGTTCGCTTAGATTTATCGAATCTAGGGCCCAACCGAACGTAGCAATCGTCGCGTCTGTGCAAGTCGAACCCGAGGCGCTTGTAATGAGTAGACTTCGAAGCGTAGGATATTCTAGATCTATAAGACCTCGATCTTGATCCTCAACAAACCCTTACCTTGGCTTCCCTATCACAGTCTAGTTCGTTGAAGGACCTTAGTGCTAAACCTTAGTCGACCCAATGATTATTTCCCCCTGATTTTACTAATTCCTAATCTTTACACTTTCATCATAATGATCGTAGGATTCCATCGTAGCAAATTCGCAAAGTTATTTCCTAATCGTATTTGCGCTATGATCATTCAATTCTATTCCCTGCCCTCGATTCGCGTGATCCCTCCATAACAATCATCATTAATCTCTTGAATATTCCCCATTGCATATCCCGAATATTTTTAAAGTGCTTCAAATAGCCCTTTTATTGGATTCCTCGCCAGTTTATTTCCTTTGAAAATATTTATTATATACTTAGATTTCCTATTTTCAGTTGATTTAAACTCAATCTTGATTATGCAGTTCTCTTGACAAAATCTTTAATTACTATCTCGTAACGATTTTTCTAACCTATATCATCTGTATTTCTATGTTTACTCTACTTTCTTCATATAACAAACTTCTTTTTAAAACCTTATTTCCATTTCGCTAATTCAATATATCATTTCTTTTCTTGCAATACTATTGAAATTCAAAACAACTTATCGTACATATTTTAAAGCACTTTTCTATACTAAATAGAACTCCAATTTTTCAAAGTGTCAGTTGGGTATTCATCGTATTTATATATCAAAATTTTTGTCCAAATCTATCTCCATTTACATTTCACAAAACAAATCACTACATCACTATGCTCATTGTATTACTGTCGTCAATTATCTGACTAATAATATTTAACGTTTTATCTTATATCACATAACCGCCATTCGACTTCGGATTCTTTACTATTGTCTAGCCATCACATTAGTTTTTAGCATTGCTTATTTCGACTTTAGCGAATCCAGTTTAAAATTCGTTATAATCCTTTTAAATGTTACCTTCCATTTTATTCCATCATCAGTGGGTTAATTTTGTTATTCGTTATATTGTTAGAATATTAGATATGATCAATACTATTATGGGATTTTATTTACAGATGTGCGCGTAGTTTGAGATTATAAAAGATATAGTTAGGATTAGTTGATTGTGAACGCGAATAACTTAGATTACTCCAATCTATGATGTGATAAAGAGAATGGGGCGTTTATTTTTGATAATACATGTGCGTAACAGATCCAACAAAGTATATTCGGTGAAAGAATTGTACACAGGAAGATGAGTAACAGCTAAGAGTAGCTATGAAAGTATAATTGATGATGATAAGGAGTAAAGTATTTAAAGTAATAAAACTTGATTATATGGGTAGAATGATGAAGGTTTTAGAACTGATACGATGTGTTGGTACGAACGGATAGTTGTGTGGATGAATCTAGAATTGCTTAGGGTAAGATATATGGGAAATGAAAAGATGTGATGTAATAGTTCAGTAATTATGGTGAATAAATTTATGAGTCATCACGATGAAGAAGGTATTGGGAATATGAAAATTGTTGATTGTAAATGGCGAGGTATGCTAGGCGTATTTGTACTTGTCGTCATAGAATAGTAATTGGTAGGGCATCGTTATAGCGATTGATTGATATAAGGATAAGATTGAACTTGGATGATACCATCAATTATAGTGTTATAGGTTAGGTTAGACGATGAACAAGATGATGACACGTTAATGGATAAGACGACAGATAAGAATAAACAGGTTTGAAGGATTTGGCTACGGAGGAATTATACATTAGAAATTTACCAGGTAATGTTACTGCTCTGATAACAAATGATAAGTGAAGAAGTGATGGAATTAACAAAAGGATATTGTTTAGTGATATTTAGCAAGGTTGTTGGTGTAAAATATTAATTATTTTAAAGCGAGAACTTTGAGTTAGAATTTGGGCGGTATTGATTGATCTATAGTTAAGTGTTTGGATGATTATAATTGTAGCGTTATTCAGTGATGAGACGAGTAGTGACGCCTTATTTGAGGAACGATTGATTGAAGTTACCGGATAGTGTTCACTAAGTCGGAACTTTGGGGTTGCAGTTATGGGTATGTACTTTCCACTCACCCTTATCCTAAACACTTTGGTGCAAATTCATTAGTAGTCGTCCGTAGTCATGTTATTCGTCCAAGATCATTGATAGTGCATCGACATCCGAACCCATTTGAATTAAATTTTAACCACCTCACCTGTATAGATCCCTGACTAAATTTCATTTCTCCATCTCGTAGTTTTTCCAAATCAGAGTTTACCTCGTAGAAGTACGACGAGATGTATAAGTATTATCGGTATCTGTCTAAGGTACTCAAAATTCTAAGAAATTCCGAGGACGGAATTTTTCTTAAGGTGTGTAGGATGTAACGATCACTTTCCGACCGTACGAATTTTAGCGTGTATCATGTTTCGTATGCGTAATTTTCGTATTTGATTTTTATTATTGTATTTCCGTAGCTCGGACGCGTGACCGGACCCCATATTCACGATCCTCTCCGAGGCGCGAACGCTCTGGTGCCTTCGTTGTAATTTTTGGGACATCGGGACACAAACTTGTTATAATCTGTTATTATTTATTAGCTTAATATATATATATATATTTTTTTATGTAACTTATTCAACCCACCCTAATCTGGACGTAACAAGTTTGAGTGCAAACAAATTTACACAAAAACAAACAATTCTTTTTGAAACTGGGTTTGAAACACAACCTGTTAATGTTAATATAATAAAATAAAAATCAAACCGTCGCACATCCTTTAACAAAATAATCCCAACTGCCTCACCCACTGTTCCCTTGACTCGTTCTCCATGCGCCACCCCCTATCTAATCGGGTACAACCCGCCACTCTCCCACGTAGCCTCTTTTCTCTCCCCTCTGCATCCCTACAAGCTACCGAGATCAAGAACCCGGACGTGCATGCTAAAGGTAGAACCCAGGCACTCGATTCTGTCACCAAACAAAAAGAGATAGGAACCCAGTTCATATGTAAACCTAGCTAACTTATAAAATATATATATATATATAAAACCTACAACCCTACTGTTTTTATTAACCCTAGGGACCTAATTCACTAGAACTGCAGCCAGCCTGTTAAACCTAAGGACAATCACGTGCTCTTAGAACCCTACTCTCTTATTTTAATAATAACCCTAGGGCCATTTCTTTCCCCCTCAACCAGCAGCCGCCATAGCCCTACTCGTCTCCATCTTCTCCACGAAACGAAACCACCGCCTTCGTTCTCCCCCTTCCTCCACGCGACGAAACCGAGAACGCAGCCGACCCCTCA
This sequence comes from Scilla litardierei, assembly GCA_030789695.1. Classification (NCBI taxonomy): domain Eukaryota; kingdom Viridiplantae; phylum Streptophyta; class Magnoliopsida; order Asparagales; family Asparagaceae; genus Scilla; species Scilla litardierei. The sequence goes on along the minus strand of CM061130.1, from coordinate 27,542,335 downwards.
TCTTCCTCGCACGCAAACACCCAACGTCGCGGGCTCCTCCCTCTCGCAGACCCGAACGCCTTCTCCACCCAGGCCGTGAACTGCTCTCATCCACGCACGCAACGTCCGCAGCCTCCACGCAACGACAGCCACGGTGCCGCGCGACCCAACTCCCCGCGACTCTCCCTTCCCCTCCGAGATCTACACGACAGCACACCCCTCCCTCCGATGAACGCCACACGCCAGCACCGCCTCGAAACCACGACACCGCACCATCGCTGCTCGCCGGGCCCGACGACCGCCTTCAACACCTCAGCCGCCAGTACCCCTCCGCTCCTCCACCTCACCAGTCCGCACGTACCAACCCTCCGACCCTGCAGTTGCCGCACCGCCACACAAAGTACGACACCGTCCGTCGCTCGTCGACAACATGCCGTCGCCCGGACCGCGCCTTGCTGTCGTCGAACTTGCCGCTAGTTGCCGCCGTCGACAAGGGTGACGCAACGAACGAGGCACGTAAGAACTATATTGATTGCATGTTGATTCTAAGCTTTTGGCCTGATACTTATAAGTTATAACATAATGATGATCGGTAAATTAGTATCAGTATTCTTTAGCTTAATATTTTGGTGTGTGTGATAAGTTAAATCTCAGTTCTTATGTTAACAGCATCTTATAATGCTAGGGTATGTCTGTATACTAAATAATGTTAGTATAATCTTTGTTATTATCAGTATGTTAATAAGCAGTCTAAACTGAGTTATAAAGTTATACTGAGAGTGATCTCCTCTTGTGCATGGAAATTGTTACCCTAGCGAACGTTAAATATATTTATATATATACAACTACTGTTATAGTTACGTACCCTTATGAGTCTTGCATGTGACCTGTAGAGTAGGTGGACCGGTTTTTATATTCATGCACAATGGTGTATAGACAGTAAGTTGTGAATTATATACATAGGTGTATTATTAACTATAAGACTTAGTTTATATGTTACATACTGATAATGTACTAATTCGCATGTGCACAATCAGTATTCTTTAATAAACATATAGGTCAGTGTATGAATATTATATGAAGAGTCCCCTATAACTTGACTTTATAATCTAAACAGTGTATCACATAAGTAAAATTAGTGTTTTTCTAATTAGTTAAGAAATCTTTTAGCCTAATATGGAATATCCTTGACGCAGATAAACCACGTTCCCGTTTACGATCACCCGGACACCCGAAAACGCTCCAAACAGGCAAGTGTGCAATTAAATATGAATTTTTTTGAAGTTGATCATAATTACTTCATTCTTTTTAATTTAATATGTATTTCTTGAAAATTGCACGTAAAATGACGCATGAAACTGTTTCCATAATGTTCTAGACTAAAGATGTGGCATTTTGACATATAACTTGATATGTTCCAATTTTAGACATCAGCGGAGGAAATTGTTTTCTGTAACAAGTAACCCGTCTTGACAACCTTTCAATTTTTGTAAATGTTGTACAATAATGAAACATTGACGACTTGAAATGAATGAACATCTTACTTGGTCATTAGAGAGTGACATCGTGAAATCGTGCGCCTCGAAGGCGGAATCGTGAATTCGTGATGTCGTGTGAGTCGACTAGGCCGGCTCGTGTTTCGGCAAACTTTTGGGTGGGGTTAGGGTTGAGCGGCCACTGGGCGTATGAAAGGTACTCTCCTCAAGAGCACCACCCGACGCGGTGGGTTAGTGTCAATCACGGTAAGCCCCCGTGAGAGGAACGACCTTCTCATCACGACCTAAAGGCGAGAACCCTAGATTAGAATGATAACTCTTGACATGAAAACTTGCAACGCTAACTTGGTCTCATGAAAACCGATATGCAAATGAACTCACAGAGAAATACCTTACTTTAATTCTTGCAACTACCTAGAACTGCCATGCTAGGGTTGTTTAAATTTTACTTCGTTTTTAAATTGCCATTTTAAAATGTTGTTGTGGACACCTTGTATGCTAATAATTGTCACTTCTTAATTCATATTATATGCACACTTTGCCTTGGTTTCTGACCTTTGCTTGCAGACCTTGCTGACATACATTCATGTCTTCTTGGATGTATGTCAGATCCCGAGTTTGAGTGCTAGGAAGATCCTTTCGAGACGTCTGACTTAGAGAGCCGGAGTCCGCCGTAGACGTCGAGTCTCTCCTTGCGGAGGACTGGAGACCTTCGCCGTCGTCGATCTTCTTTAGTGTACGTTTCTTTTGTTGCTACTTTAGCCCTGTTGTGGCTTGTCGTTTAATTTTGTGTATGTACTTAATATTTCTGGATGTGGATTTTATCTTTGAATGTATTCTTATTGGTCTGAAAAGCACGCAAGAACCTGCCTTATTGTCAACACCACGCTTATTGGACTAGAGCACTACCGCTCTAGTTCAAGCGGACCGCGTAACGTTCTCGCTTCCGGTGTCTTTTGGGAAGCGGGGCGTTACACGCCATAAGGATATATATATCCTAGACATCCCCAAGTCACATGAACAATGTGTCATTGCTAACACAAGTGAACAACACTTATGGCATCGATGTTTTGGTCATGTGAACTTTGGAACACTTTTTAAGCTATCCAAGTTAAATTCTATTAAAGGATTTCCTAAGCTTACTTTCCAAAAGAAAAGCTTTTGTGACTCGTGTCAACGAGGCAAACTTCCAAAATCGTCATTTAAACCTAAGAAAAGCATTTCATCTAAACGGCCTCTAGAGCTTCTTCATCTAGATCTTTTTGGGCCAACTAGAGTTGCTTCATTAGGGAATGCTCGATATGGAATTGTCATCGTTGATGATTTTTCTAGATTTACTTGGGTATATTTGTTAAGTAATAAAAATGATGTTTTTGAAAACTTCACAATATTTGTGAAGAAAGTACAAAATCTCATTGGAACCACCATTGTCACTATTCGTAGTGATCATGGAGGGGAATTTGAGAATGAGTCTTTCTCAAATTTTTGTGATGAAGTTGGTATTACACACACCTTTTCTTTCCCTCGCGCACCTCCTCAAAATGGTGTTGTTGAGAGAAAGAATAGGACGCTAGTGGAATGTGCTCCCACAATGCTTGATGATAGCCAACTTCGACATCAATTTTGGGCGAAAGCGGTACATACCGCTTGCTATGTGTTTAATAGAATACTCTTGAGGCCCGGCACCAAACAAACTTGTTATGAATTGTTGTTTGGTAGATTGCCTCAAGTTAAACATTTTCGAGTTTTTGGTGCAAAATGTTTTATTAAAAACACGTATGGTAGTTTGGACAAATTTGATCCAAGATCTGATGAGGGGATATTTGTTGGATATTCCTCACGTAGCAAAGCCTACCGGATATACAACAAAAGAACCTCAACGATCGAGGAATCACTTCATGTTTCATTCAATGAAAATTTTGTCCCTTCTAGAATTATCAATGATGATGACTCCATGGATGTTTAATGTGATTCTATTGGTAATTTTAATTCTATTGATTCTATTGTTACTAACCCTACTGATGAATCTTTTGAGAATGTTCCTAGTGATCAGGGAGTTCCCAAACGGCTTCATACAGTTCGTGACCATCCCCATGAGCAAGTCATTGGCAACATACTTGATAGTGTCAAGACGAGATCTCAAGTCAACTACTTCGCTCATTGTTCCTTTGCCTCTTCTGTTGAGCCAAAGAATATTAACAAAGCATGCGAAGATAGTTCTTGGATCCTAGCCATGGAGGGGGAACTCATTCAGTTTGAGAGGAATGAGGTTTGGGAGCTAGTTCCATTGCCTTCGAAGAACCACACCGTTATAGGAACGAAGTGGATCTTCAAGAATAAGACCAAGGAGAACCAAAACGTCGTCCGGAACAAAGCTCGGTTAGTAGCTCAAGGCTACAGGCAAGAGGAAGGTATAGACTTCGAAGAATCCTTTTCTCATGTAGCTAGATTAGAATCTATTAGGTTGTTGTTATCTTTTGCATGCCATAAAGATTTTAAACTCTTTCAAATGGATGTAAAAAGTGCGTTTTTAAACGGAGATGTCGTTGAGGAAGTTTATGTTTCTCAACCTCCGGGTTTTATAAATGAAAAATTTCCAAATCACGTTTTCAAACTTAAGAAAGCACTTTATGGTTTGAGACAAGCTCCTCGAGCTTGGTATGACCGCCTAAAGAACTTTCTTTTGGATTTGGGTTTTAAAATGGGTGAAGTTGATTCTACACTATTTGTTAAGTATTCGAATCATGATATTATTTTAGTTCAAATTTATGTTGATGATATCATTTTCGGTGCTACTAACTTCACGCTTTGCGAAGAGTTTTCTAATGTCATGAAGGACCAATTTGAGATGAGCCACATGGGTGAGCTCAAATATTTCTTAGGTCTCCAAATTCGCCAAATGAACGATGGAATCTTCATCCACCAAACCAAGTACACTGTGGAGTTGCTAAAGCGATTTGGAATGGAGAACGCTTCTGGCAAGAAGACTCCAATGAGCACGACTACACATCTTGATAAAGATACGGCCGGTAAAGATGTAGACATTCGTCTATATCGAGGTATGATAGGTAGTTTATTATACCTTACTGCCAGTAGGCCTGATATTATGTTTGCTGTATGTGTATGTGCTTGTTATCAATCACAACCTAAGGAATCTCACTTAGTAGCGGTAAAACGTATTTTCCGTTATTTAAGTTACACACTCGACTACGGATTATATTATCCAAAGTCTAGCACGTATGAGTTAATCTCATATAGTGACACAGATTATGCTGGATGCAAATCCGATAGGAAAAGTACTAGTGGCACTTGCCATTTTATAGGAAATTCTCTTGTCTCTTGGTTTTCCAAGAAGCAGAATTCTGTATCACTTTCAACCACCGAGGCGGAATATATTGCCATCGGTGCTGCGTGTGCTCAGGTTCTTTGGATGAGACACACACTTAAAGACTTTGGTATAAAATGTGATACTTGCCCTATCATGGTGGACAACCAAAGTGCAATATGTCTCTCTAAGAATCTGGTACACCATTCCCGTTCAAAACACATAGATGTCCGTCACCATTTCCTAGATGATCATGTTGCTAAAAAGGACATCATTTTAGTGTACGTTGAAACCCAGAAGCAAATCATCGATATTTTCACGAAACCACTCAAGGAAGACTCCTTTGTGCTGTTACGTCAAGAATTGGGGATTATGGGTGAATCCGAGATTTAGGATTCATATTTTCGTTAATCCCGCATGATAATGTTATTCTTATATGTTCATGCTAAGATTTGTTGTGATATTCGGGATTTGTGATTGGTTTTTTCGATGTGCGCGTCGTATTTATGATTTTCTATGTTTTATGGGGTAGAATAATGATGTGTGAGATTATTACGATGTTTCGTCCAAGTGTGCTTAGGAGAGAATTCAAAATTTCTGATTTTAAAATTTTTGGACTCTTTTAGTCGGTCCCAGTTCATTAGCTGACCGACTAGTTTGAGTTCTAGTCGGTCAGTGAATGAACTCAAACCGACTAATTCTTGCTCTATTTTTTGACTTCATTTGCTGTTTGCACTTAGTCGGTCCAAGCTCATCGGCCGACCGACTAGATTGCATTCTAGTCGATCAACACTTGTTCTTAGACCGACTAATTACGTAGGGTCTTTTCCGTCTTTGACTTTCCCAATCATTTTATACCTCGCCCGCACAAATTAGAATTCATTCTAATCGGTGTGTAACTTATCCTAAAACCCTAACCCGCGTCTCCTGAGCTCTCCCTCCGTCGTGTGTCGTCATTTCCGGCCACCGTCAGCCATCTCCGACCGTCGCCGATCATCTCTCTCCGTCCTAGGGTATAGCTCTCTCTCCCTCTCAGCTTTTAGGGTTCATTTCTGATTGATTTCGTTCAATCGCATTCGTTTTTAGGGTTTCACTTCGAGGTTTAGTTTCGCTCGATTTAGTTTGATCTCGTGCGTTGTTTTGTGTTGTCTCGTCTCGATTATGGTGAGAACACGCATCCCCATCAGTCCTACCACTCTGTCTCCCATGACCGTAGAGCCATCTACCACCCCTACTCATCCCAAACGTCGTGCCAAAACCACTCGTCCCTCCTCATCCTCGCCTCCCCTCAAGAAGAAGAGGACTACCGTTACCAAGCCCAAACCCACATCTCAATCTCAACCCAAGCCCAAGCCCCCGCCTAAGAAGAAGACTATGACTCCGAGCTCCTTTCGTGCTCCTACTCCTCCCGCTTCTGACTCCGACGAAGAGTATGTTCCGGAGTCTGAGCCTACTCCTCCTCCTCAATCTATCTCTCGTCCATCTAAGGGGAAGGCTCACATGCCTTCGGGTGGTGTTGATATCTCGTTATGTCGCGATGACCCGATGTGTCTAGCGACATATAATCGTATTGAGCACTGTCCGTTGATTCTGGAGCATTTCGTCCAGTTTCCTGATTTTCCTCAGCTTGCTGATCTCCTCTCATATAGTGGCCTTCTAGAGTATCTTCGCCAAGACCCCAAGGCGAATCCTCATCCATACCCCAGACTCGTCAAATTGTTCTATGCCAATCGAGTACGGGGTGAGTATGATGACACTCACTGCATTGAGACGACTGTCTTGGGGACACCTATTGTCCTCACGGTAGAAATCTTAGGGCAGTTGATTGGTGTCTCATCCTCTGGCATGCTTCCTTCTGATATCGCCGTGGATAATATCCACGATCTTGACCAGGCTATGCTTACGGAGATGTTCCATGTTATCCCTCCCGCCATGATTGGCGTTCCCTCGAAATCTTTTAAGCCTAATGCTTGGGTCCTAAATTTGATTTTGAAGTCGTGTCTTCTACCAAAGTACGGCTCTTCTAGCTTGCCCTCCCAGCCGTTTCTCAAGCTTATCTACGCTCTTTTCATGGGGGGCGAGATAAATTGGGCCCGCATTATCTTAGATAAGATGGACTCCTTTGAATGCATCCGAAAGTCCACAAAGTCAGCTCATATTCCTTATCCTTGCTTATTGACTCATGTTTTTCGTCACTTCGGCGTCCCTCTCCCTCCTGATGACCAGCGTCCGTCGGGTCCTCCATTGAATGCGACTGCCGTCAAGAAGTCTCTTGCGGCCTTGCGTCACGTTCAGAGGACTACTCCTTCTACCACTGAGGGTACCTCTTCAGCTACTCCTCCACCTCCTTCACTCTCTGTGTTTTCAGTTTCCTTGATACGTCAAGAGTCTTGTATTTCTCGTTGTGAGGTGATGCTTGCTCGCATCTGCGAGTATCTGGATATTGACGTCCCTCCTATGCTGTCTGACGAGGAGGTCATGGATGTTAATGATGATGAGGAGCGAGATGTTTCTCCTGCTCGTGCCCCCGAGGGTACTTCTACTGGCACCTCTTCTGCTGGTGCTCCTGAGAGCACTCATCTGCCACCATCCCTTCAGTGGTCACTTCTGTCACTGCTGGGGGCTCCACTCCAGTCGTTCCCGAGACCACCACCTCTTATGTACAGCTTGCTGCTGCTGCTAATCCTGCATCCACCTCTTGAGCTTGCGTTGGAGGACTCTCCCATGTGCACCTGGATGATATATTTAGTAGTGAGAGAGTGGGGTAGGATAGTTGGTGATTATGATTTTTGATGTATTTTTGGATGTTCTGATGATACTTTTTGATGTATATCCTTTTTGATGTCTGTTGAGACATATGTTGTATGTTGTGCACCGATCTTACGATCGTTTTTATATGTGTTGACGTATGTATACCTTTTGTTGTACCATGTTATATATATATATATATATATACGGTTCAATTAAGATTCCCCCCCCGCAAAATCTTTGTTCCCCAAAAAATTATTTCCACGGTCAAAATTGCGCGGAACAACAAATTTGCGTAAAAATATTTAGCGACATGGACGCATTCGGCATGAAACAACAAATTCGGCGCGAAAAAACAAATTAGTTTAAAAATCGGCGCGGACCAACAAATTAGTTTAAAAATCGGCACGGGCGCTTTCGGCGCGGGCGCGGTTCAATTAAGATTTTCCCCCGCAAAATCTTTGTTTCCCAAAAAATTATTTCCACGGTCAAAATTACGCGGAACAACAAATTTGCGTAATAATATTTAGCGACATGGACACATTCGGCATGAAACAACAAATTCGGCGCGGAACAACAAATTAGTGTAAAAACATTTAGCGGTCGCCTTCGGCGCGGAACAACAAATTAGTTTAAAAATCGGCGCGGGCACGGTGCATTTAAGATTTTTTTCCCGCGAAATCGTTGTCCCCAAAAAATATTTCAACAGCCAAAATTTAAAAGATCAACAAATAAGAGTAAAAAAATTTAGAGGCACTGACGCCTTCGGCGAGGAACAATAAATTCGGTGCAGGCGCCTTCGGCGCAGAACAACAAATTAGCGTATAAAAATTTAGCAGGCGCCTACAGCGCGAGTGGGTTGGTCAGACATCTGCTTGACGCCCAAAAATCTCAACTCGCCTCTTTGAATGCATATTCCATTTGTTTTTTTGTTTCAATTTTTTTGGGTCAGTCGAAATAAAGTTCTTTTTTGCATACTTGTAATTTTAGTTGCATATTTTTTTGGTTTCATTTTTTTTGTTTTTTTGGGTTTAATTTTTCCTGGTCGCATTTTTTTGGGTCATTTTTGAATGAAGTGTATTAAGTTTTGATGCTGCCAATTTCAAAAAAGAAAAGCTTTTGTATTCTCCCAACAAATTTCTCTTCAACCCAAAAATTCCCCCCCAAAACTAAACATGACACTGCAACATAGGATAAATTCAAAATCTGCCCTCAATTGTAATATAGATAGTCGGAAGGAGATTACTCAAGTAGCCACTTGCTGGCATGTAAATCCTTCGTGTACATAATATCTTTCAACTTCCTCGTGAAATAAACCGCGGGTAGTAGGACCAACCGTGTACATAACTCATTTTTTTGAAACCCTTCAATGGAAATGCTTAGAATAGGAAAGCCATGCTATCATGAAGGCCATATTATGTTGAACAACTAAAATCTTGGAACTAAAATCCCATTCAATAGTGATTTCAGTCACAATTTCAGTAGCAATTTAACATTTTTTATGTATACATTTTTGATGCTATACATTTGAGTTGTTCAACATAATATCCTACCTGCATACATTTTTGCTTTTTCCAAATGTTTCTTTTAATGCTGCCTTTATTCTTTATATTTTCAGTAGGTAACTGAAAAGCAGGAAAAGTAACTGAATTGATTGCAGCATTTTCAGAAAAGTTTATTCTTTATATTTCCATGATAAATAAAGGCAGCATTTTCATGTGTATGCTGATATTATCATGTGAAAAGCAAGAAAAATGTGGAAAGAAAAAAGTGCATGCTGATATTATCTCTTTCTCCAGTACAAAAAAAGAGCCCGCTGATATTATATTTTTCACACTAACATTTAAATAGAATAAAATTTCCCCGACAGTCTCTTCTCCTTCACAACCGTTGGGCGACTAAGACATAAAACCCCAATGCTCCTTTGTATCACCCAAGAAAAAAGAAGCCAAAATCTATTTACCTGCAATGCTCCTTTGTATCACCCAAGGAATAGCCAATGTCGGAAGAGAATGCAATGACAATCACCTGAATTAATGACCAAATAAAAAAATAAAACTTGGAGAGCTAGTCAAGTCAAACTAAGACAACTTCATAATGATTCCTTCAGACTCACAGTAAAGCATATAATAAGATATCAGGTGAGTATAAATGTATACTTTTGGTTGTCAATGAGATAGCTTATGCAATGTGATGTAGCTTCTCATTCCATATACATCAGCTTTCTATGAACAAAATTCCAAATGTTTAAAAAATGCTACTGAAATTTTAATACAAAAATTCCAAAATTACAGTGGACGTTGATTGCGAACCTGCACACATACATTTTGATGTAGCTTTTTTATGATGTAATGTGATGTAGCTTTTTGATGTATGCAGGTAGGATACATTTTGATGTATTACATTGCGAACCTGCAAAAATTTCAGCTTATGCAATGTGATGTAGCTTTTTTATTTGTAAATACATTTTTGATGTATCCTACCTGCATACATTTTTGATTTCAGTAGCAAATACAGGTATATTTCAGGTATATCCAAAATGTAATATAGGTATTGAACTCAAATGTAATACATGTATTGAAATCACTATCAAATACATCCATACCTGCATCCTACCTGCTACTGAAATCACTATAAAAAATGTATGCAACAAAATTCCAGGATACGTCAAAAATGTATCCATCAAAAATGCTACTGAACAAACATACAAAATTCCAAATGTATGCAACAAAATTACAGAGGTTATAGAAGAGGTTACATCAAATATCAATTTCGTGGTTACATCAAATGTCTCTAGTAGAGACACAAAGGAGGACCAACTGATTATTTGGTTGATAATATTTTGGACTTCATAAAAATATGCAAAAGCACATAAAAAAATTTATTTGCAGATGATGATTCATACACTACACCAACAAAATCCTCAGCATCTCTAATAGGACCATTTCACATTGTCCAGATTTGCAGCCACCACAAAAGAATTTTTAAGGTTCAATTTGGTGAAAAGAGTAGTTTATTTGTGAACAAAGTGCCCTTTCATGGCTTGAAATGACAGCAAATAATCTGTCTATCTTCCAAACAATGAAACACACTGTAGCCTATAAACTGTCTATCTTCCAACTATCAAATAACCCAGCTTCCATCTAATTTGAGATTGATATTGTTAGAATTATTATTGCTTCCATTGAGCAAGGGTTCAATCTCATTGCTTCCATCTAATTTTCACCATAACCTCTTCTGTAAACTCTTCTCACAAAAAATCCAGCTTGCTCTCTAATTGAGCACGGGTTCAAACTGCACATGAAGAAGTGAGAATGTGCACATAATCAGTTTTTATTTTGGCTGAGATCAGAGAGCAAGCTGGATTTTTTTTTTGCAAACTGCACATGTAGTCGTGAAGAACAAAAATGGCAGTCACTTATTCGTGAATCCCAGTTGTTAAGGATTTCTCCCAATACATCATCGTAGACAAAAAATAAGACCCAGCAATTTCAATGCCTTTTAACCAAAAATTAAAAAAATGAGCAAAAAATGAGTTAAAATGACAAAAATATTACCTGGCTGCGAGATTTGAAAGGGCGATGACCTGCGATAATCCCCCCTCAAAATTACTTGGCTCTGCAAACATCAAAAATTAAAAAAATGAGCTAAAATGAGCTAAACTTGTTTGAAAGGGCAAAAAGCACCTGAAATGAAATTAGCAAGCATTTTCTGAAATTAGCTAAAATTTGTTCATCAAACATTTTTGAAATGAAAGGTATTTGCTCATTCAAACATTTCAAACAGTTCAAACATAGCAAAATGAAATTAGCAAAACTGAAATGAAAGTAGCAAACATTTCAAACATAGCAACCATAGCAAACATTTCAAACATTGATGTATTTGCTAAAAGAAGAAAATTACATTCCAGTGTTGTATTTGCTCATAAAACATTTCATTTAGCTTGAAAATTGCTAAGAACAAAATTGATGTATTTGCTGAAATGAAATGTTTGATGAGCCCAGGACAAAATTGATGTATTTTCTGAAAGGAAATGGATAAGAGTAGATTAAATAATCAAAGTGAAATTTTTCTCATTCAACTGAAATGTTTTAACCAACATTCAACTACAAATTATTCTCTTTCAACTGAAATTAAAAAGTAAAACTTGATGAAAAAATGAATTTTTTAACCAACATTCACATACCCCATAGACAAAATCTATATAACATGTTTCTTTGTCAACTGAAATTTTTAAGCAACATTCACATAAAAGCTCACCAAGGGTTGAAGTGACGAAGCTCTCAAACCCACAAATCTCACCAACGTGATGAAGCTCTAAGCTCTGCAATGGGTTTGGGGAGAAGATGGTGAAATAAATCAAACGAAACAAAAAAATTGTGGAGAGTGTCACAAATCTCACCAAGAGTTGAGGTGCTGAGGTTGCTCTAAGCTCTGCAACGTGATGAAGCTCTAAGCTCTGCAATGGGATTGAGGAGAAGACGGTGAAATAAATCAAACAAAAAAATATTATGGAGAAGAGGAAGAACTCACGTGAATTCAAAATTCATGTCAACATTTAGGTTTCATAATTCATAATTCAAAATTAAATATATTCAGTAAGACAATTTATCCATGTCAACATTTATAGTGGTTTTGTCATATTTAATTAGCAAGTATTCTCAACTTATAGTGGTTTTGCAAGTTTACAGTATTGATTCAAGTTGGTTTATGCATGAATGGATAAATTGATATGCATTCATTCTCAACATTTTCTGAGAATGCATATCCTAATTCATTATCTAATAAACCAGTTCAGTAGTTTATGCATGAATGGATAAATTGGTTTATCCAATTCAGGTTGAAAATGTAAATTGGTTTATGAATAAACCAAATTTTCTCAAATTTTCAGTATTTTGCAAGTTGAGAATGTTGACATGGATCTAACAAAGTTAACTTGAAATGAATATCATGTCAATTTTGAATGTTGACATGAATAGTAGTTTGCTTTTTACAGTCTCAGTTAGTGTTATTGAAAATACATCATTCTCAAAATGAATATCCATTATCAGTTAGTGTTATTGAAATGAATAACACTAACGTTGTTAAATTTGACAGGATATTCATTTTTGACAGGATATTCATTCAAAATTAGTCCATGTCAACTTTCAAAATATGAACTTAGTGTTATTTATCCTGTCAACTTTCAAAAATATGAATAACACTAACTTTCAGTCCATTATCCTGTCAAAAACACTAAGATGAATAACACTAACTATATTGATATGAATAACACTAAGATTGTGTTATTCATTCAAAAGATTGTGTTATTTATCCTGGCTAATGATTTGTGGTAGATCAAAATTCTGAGTTTAACAAACTTTTAGCATGTGCACTGTATATACATATCCTTTATCTGTTAAAAGAAATATGTATAGAACTTTTGAGTAAAGCAAACTTTCAGCATGTGCACTGTACATGCATATCTTAATCAGTTAAAAAAGTGATGTACAGAATTCCATATGCAGGCCAGAGGCATGCATCACACATTTAAAAATAAGAGATCATGAATAGAATATGCTCAGAGCCTTATACAGTCTTCTCTAAAGGGCTAACCCCCCCTCTCAATTTATGCAATCAGGCAGAACTAAAAAATTACAATTGGCAAAAAAATGCTTGTACATATACTCTGTTAGGGCCATGATGACATCATAGCAGACAACCAGATCCTACTCAATAAATCCTACATGAATGCTATGAATATCAAATGCGATACAAATCAATCACAATGAGTGGTTGTAAGCTCTTGACTGCATGTGTGCGTGCGCACACACATAGGAGAGAGTTACTTAGTCAAGATACTTCTTAAAACATCTAATTATTACAAATCACAGTCAAGATACTACACATTCATTTGTAATAAAAGTAAGAAATTAGATGTTTTGATGATTTAATTTTGAGTCATATTCATTAGGCAGCATGTAGGATAATTTTGAGTCATATTAATTTTGAGTCATAAAAGTAATAAAATTTAATTATACAGGCAGCATCTACCTACAGAAACTTTCAGCATATTCATTAGACTTTGTGCATGACTCAAAATCTGAAAGAACCAATTAAAAGTAAGATCCTACAGAATTTCAGGGGATCATTTGTAGATTAAAAGTAAGATCTTCCTACATGTAGGATCTTAGCATCCTACAGAATTTCAGGAGAATATCCTACAGAATTTCAGGAAGAAATTGTTTCATTTGCAAGGAATATGCTGAAACCTAATATAGGATCTTAGCATCTTACTTTTAATTAAATGATCCCCTGATGTAGGATATTCTGTTGAAATTTCAGGAAGATCTTACTTTTAATTAAACAATCTGAAAGAACCTAATGTAGGATCTTAGCATCCTACAGAATTTCAAGGAATGTGCATGTCTCAAAGTTTCTGTAGGATCTTAGCATATTCATTAATTTCAACTCAGATCTTAGGCAACATCTTAGTCAAATTTTGAGTCATAAAAGTAAGTAAATATCAAAACATTCTCGCATCTTCCTGATTGCATAATTTTTTTTCCTGATTGCATAATTTTTTTTTGTAATTTTTACTCAGATCTCAATTTCAACTCCTGTAATTTTTCGTAACTTTTACTCAGATCTGAGTTGAAATTACAGGCAGCATCATTCCATGTAATTGAGATCTGAGTCAAGGCATGCATCACAACTTTGGTTTCATGGTGTCATTCCTTGTAATTGAGATCTAAGTAAAGGCATTTTTCATAAAGGGCTAATTTCATCTCCGTTACGAAAAATTCCCAAAATTGCAACAAAAAAACAAACGAAATTCAGAATTTCTTAATCTCACAAAAGGGTTTTCCGATACAAACCTATCATTAATCCAAAAAAGACAGAATGTCAGAAGCACAAACCTATCATTTCCTCGATCAACTCCTGGACCTACCCGCATTCGATCCACTTCTCGATCTGCTCCCAATCATGTTCCTCCTGGCAGACGCTAATGTGGTGGTTGGTGAAGCTCTCGACGGCCTTCCGGTAAGCTCTCGAGCGTTTGGGACCATGTCAAGGCCAGCGAATCCCCATCGTCTCCTTCGCTGTGGTTTTTGGGGAAGGAAAGTGGGATCAATAGCTGATGGGGTTTTCAAATTGAGAAGAGCGAGGGTTTTTGTTTTCATTGGTTTCAAATGTTTTCAGCGAATCCCAAATTCAAATGTTTTCAAACCGAAACTGAAATTTTAAACATCCATTGGTTTCCCCCCAACCAATTTAAACATTCATTGGTTTTCAAAATTTGAGTTTCCCAAACAAAATTTCCCCCCAACATATAATCCTTAACCAATATCTCATATCAATTTCTCATATGCAATTTCTCAAATACAAAACATATCCAAATTCTTTTATCTATTTTCTCTTATCCTAACAAACATATCCAAATTATCTTATCCATTTTCTCTTATCCATTTTCTCATAACCAATTTATCTTATACAATAACTCTTATCCAATAACTAACATCCCTCATATATACCCAATTTCTCATATCTTATCAAAAACTCTTATCCAAAAACCCATGATAACATCCCTGTTTTATAATATAGATATATATATATATATATATATATATATATCGTGTTGACATTTACTTCAGTGTGCATATTATATATTTTTTTGTCTCTGATGTTGATTTCGTCGCTCGACGATTATATTGATTAAATAGAATTGGTTCTATGAAAACATAGAATTGTTTTCCATGCACTAAATTCACTAAGAATGTTGATATTGGAGAGTATATTCCATAACTCAATACGTGAAATTGATTTGAGTTTTGATGATTTCGTTTTTTGATTTTCGACTATGGTCTCGTTGGCATGCTTTGATTTTCTTCGTTATTTTACATTGGTGTCATTTGGACTGTGGTCGTATTCTTCGACTCCCGTGCTCTTATTTTTTAAGCCATTGTTGTTGTCGTTGATCTCCTCCCGCTCTTTTTGCTAATGCCAAAGGGGGAGAGAATTAATAATGACGATGAGCTAAATGATAATTTAAAGCAATTTACCGTGAATCTAATTTGATATGTTAGATTCAGGGGGAGTTAAGATATAAAAATGGATTTAGATCCCAAATTTCAATAATTGGGTTCATATTTTATACTTTCCTCGTCTGCTTGATGCGTATGATTATTATTTAATACGGAACTAACGTGTCATCAATGCAGGGGGAGTAAGTAAATTCCATTTGACTCATTATTATTGATTGTTATTTATGTTGGTTTGTCATCACCAAAATGGGGGAGAATGTTGAGTATTGATTCCCCGGATTTGGTTTTGATGATGAACAAAAATAAATATCGTGAACTAACTCTTTGTGAGCGCGGTTATGGAGATTGTCGCCAAAATTCTACGTACATCAAAAGCGACGTCTCAAGACTTCTCAAAGCGCATGATCGTGTGCCTGAAGCTTCGTTAAAGCTCTAGGAGAATTATTGAAGTCAAGAGATTCGGATTGAAGCTTTGAAGACGGTTCGTCAAGTTTATTTTATAGTCTTCTAGCATCTTTTCGTAGAATGTTAAGCCTTGAGTAAGTTCACCAACCGACTAGTTGTCAAACTAGTCGGTTTGGAATCCTTCTTAGACCGACTAGTTATGCTTTCATTTTTCAGCCTGAGCTACTGTTGACTCATTAGTCGGTCCAAGAACAATCATCGACCGACTAGTTGTCAAACTAGTCGGTTGGAATTTGTTCTTAGACTGACTAGTTCTCTTGTGTTTAGCTTATTGTTTTTCAACTGCTTAGTCGTTCAAAGAACACTCACCGACCGACTAGTTGTCAAACTAGTCGGTTGGCAAGTCTTCTTAGACCGACTAGTTCTATATCTCCTGAACTATCTATCTTGGCTGTTCACCTCTTTGTCGGTCCGAGAAGAATCACCGACCGACTAGTTACAAAACTAATCGGTCAGTGATCCTTCTTAGACCGATTAGACTGCTTCAGAATAGAGCCGTTGGAGCATTAAATGCTACGAATTTTTGCTCTCTCTCTTCTCTATCCTATATATACTTGATGTGCTTCTTCCTAGCATGCAAGGCTGACATTTATTGTGATTTAGAGATTCAAAGAGAAGCATTCAACTCCATTTTCTAAAGCTTCCTCATTCTCACAAGAATCTCTCCAAAACTCCTTGAGCCATAATTCCCTCATGAGAGATTCTCTTCATTGTGAGCTATTCAAGCCAAGAGCTTGATTCCAAGTCACCAACTCCTCCCTAGCCATCTATTGCTGTTCATCTTGGTGGAGCTAGGGTTTGGTGTCATCTTCTTCCTCAAAATCCTTCTTGCCCTAAAATCAGTAAGTTTTACCTAAGGCATAGGTTTTTGTGGTAAGTGTTTATTGTTTCATTTACTTTGATATTTCAAGTTTATCTCTCGGTTGTGAGAGAAGTTTGTGATCCCGGTTTGTGGGAGTCACATTTCGATTTGTGTATGATTTGATCTTGTAGAGGTTTTCTACAAGAATTTCATAGTGCAAACTTGAGTTAGAGGATTCTAACTCAAGTAGTCGGAGGCGATCCGGGTGTTTGGGACGTAGGATCACCAAGAACAAGTCGGGGAGACTTGGGTGGATCCGAACCCATTACATCGCTTGTTTGCGCTTGTCTTTAATTGTTGTCTATTTTCATTTCCGCATTGTTGGTTGTGTTTGCACAATAATTAGGAATTATACTCTTGATTATTTTAAAGTACTATTCACCCACCCTCTAGTACCTGTGCAGTAGCTATCAGGGCTTTACAAAAACTTCTATAAACGGATTTTGATATAACATACTCGTCAAACAACCTAACACAAGTCCTACCGTTTTTAACTCATTCAGCACAAAAGGTCTGGTTAATACTTTCTAAATGAGATTTAGAAATACAGATTGAAGTAGGGTTGACAGTTTACCATACCCTAGGCTACATAGTGACATTGTTATGGAGAAGAGACTAAAACTGCGACATTCATCTCGGACACCATCATAGTGATCCCAACGTCATTTTTGTCAATGGGTCAATCACGTAATTATGATGCCGAATCAGGTACGAGACATGCTTCTTGTGGTCACTGTCGTCTATGGGTTTCGAGCCCCAACCTATAGTAGGGTCATACTGTAAGGTATAGCACCAAGCAGGATTTACGTCTTAGTAATAGGAAGAATAAAGGAGGAGTGCACTCAGGTGAACAGGAATAATTATAGTCACAAAGTGTTTATGACAATAAGTCTAAAATTATTTAATCGGGATTATAATATGTCATAAAGTGTTTATGGACATTTGATGCATAGAAATGGAGAGAGGATTTTTCTACGAATGTCAGGAAAAAAACCACGCTCAGATCGATAGCCACTAGAGGTTTTCACAACTCCGCTCCCAGTAGTGATGTTCCAATAATTAGGCAGAGAGTCAACATGAATAGAGTGCTTCTCTACAAATCCTCAGGATATGAAGCAGTGAGTGGCTCCAGAATCAAAAAGAGATAGAGCTGGATGAGAGGCTACTAAGATAACACTTAGTACATAGGAAATACGTCTTACCTAAAGGATAGACAAGAAACACATGCATATACGATAAGCATTATAAGAGAAGAGTTTAAGCATTACATGATATCATTTGCTCATCAGTCTTAGCCTCTGCGGCTGTCATTGTGAAAACCTGACACCTTGGCTGGTTCTGTCTCGCCACTACAAAAGCCTTCTGTTGTGGAGCCAGAGGTGGACCACGCTGAGTAGGTCCAGGAGCTCCACACTGAATAGGTCCAGAAGGTCCATCAGTAATCAGCTTGTTGGTGCGGCGATGACAGTCTCTCGTAGTATGTGCTGATGCTCTACATATCAAGCATTGATTCAACAGCTCTCTGCAGTCCTTCTTAAGATGACCAGTCCACTTGTAGTGAAAGCACACTATCTGAGGTCGATTGTTGGCCTGGGTAGCACGCCTCTTGAATTGTGCAGTCTGAGTAGGTCGGAGATTGCCCTTGGGTGGCTCCGGTGGACGTCTACTTCCTCCAGTCTGAAGCGCCTTCGTACGCTTAAGGATGAGCTCCTGCTTCCTAGCAGCATCCAACACTTCCAGATGTGTAGTTGGATTCATCGAAGACATTGAAGCTTGAAGGTCCATGTCCATACCTTGAAGAAACTGATATGCACGGTCTTCGGGATCTTCTACCAGGTGTGGGGTGAATCGACTAAGCATCGAAAATTCTGCCTTGTATTCGTCAATGGTCCGATTGCATTATTCCAGGTTGAAGAAACGTTGCTGAAGTTCCCTCTTAGCTGATTGAGGAAAATATTGAGCGTCGAATCACTCTCGAAACATAGTCCAGTTGATGGGCTTGACCAGACAGGCTTCTTTAGTGTCCCACCAGTTTTGTGTCCCACCAGTTTCGTGCATTTACATTCAGCTATTTCTTATCCACTTCTACCCAGCCTGCCTGGTTAATGCGGGAAAGACTAAGGTCGTCTTCAGTGCTTCGGGCTCATTCTTCAGCTTCCAATGGACCTTCCCTTCCAAAAAGCTCTTTGGGTTCAGCTCCTGAAATTGCTTGGCTCTAGGTGCAGTCCGGGGAGGAGGTGGTGCAGGCTGCTGACCCTGCTGAATCAGCTGCTGTTGGATCTCCAACATTCCTCTCATGACACCTATGAGTTCATGGATGTCGGGAGCACCATTTTCGCTAGCTCCATTTCTGTTGCAAGTGTGCGGTCTTCCTGCCATGCTGGAAAAAGGAACAAGGTAAACATTTGTGTACAAAGTTATTCAAACGATCTGGTTAGTGATGATATTCACACTGTACTTGAAATATTTCGTAGAGTGCAAGAGAACCGGCATAGGCCACCACTAAAACACGTCACGCCCTGCTTCCCATTATACCTGGGAGTGAGGACGTGAGCGGGTCCGCATGTGCTTAAAGCAAAGAAGAAGTACCTTTTTATCATCTTTGACTTAAGCATAATAAGCGTTGTTTAGCAAAGCAGGTCCCTGCACGTGAATTTCTCAGAAGCAGCGTAAATACTCAGTACACTTTTATTCCAGCGTTTTTAAAACAAAGTATACAAAGTAATTAAGGCCTAGCATGGCCGTACAATTTGCTGAAAGTAAACACACCTGAAAAGCAATAAGCACAACTTAATAAAACTGAAATAAAAACAGTTCGCTATAGTCTTTAGCAGGGAGGATCTCAGCGTCCTCGTAACTCTGACCAGTGGGGTCCACCTCTAAGTTAGAATCCTCAAAAGTAGGGTTCTCGTTGTATTCTGTCTCTGAACCTAACATATATTTCATAAATTCATTTGAAATATATGTTAAGAATAGCTCGACAAGATTTTAAAGTAATTATAGTATTTAACATGCAATTTAAAGAAACAAGGAATGTTAAAACAAATAACTGCAGGTGCATAGCCAAAAATGAGAACATGCTGAAAGTAAAGCCATGCGATTCATCAATAATCAATATATATTTGCATTTTAAATGCGGTAAACAAAGCTGGTAATTTAGAATACTTTTCAGTTGTTTGTGCTAGTGAATAAGTCCATGTCCGAGTAGGTAAATTGTTCTCGATACACCCTATCATTGGGGGATTACCGTGACGCTTCTTACTATTCCTAACCTGGTAAATGGCTACGATGTTTGCCTCAATTAGTGTGGTATGGAGGTAGCCGTAAGATGTTCAAGCCACATTTACGGACTGTACTACATGAACCAACCCCATCCAAAGTGTCTTCTAGTCATCGACTAGGTTTCATCCCATCAGTATTCGATGGTATCACAAATATTTTTCGAGGGTTATGTCATACCCTCTATCAAATAAGTTCGTTTTGCTAGCAGGCACATAGTGATTTGTTCCAAGTAACATATTTATTGCATGTCCATTTAGTGAACAACCAATATGATGAAAGCATGCAGTTCAGCTTCTAAAGTTGATATGCACATTAAAATGAGAGTTTAGCGTTAAGGTTAAACATTTCAGTTTGTAATTTAGTTACGATAAAATACTTGACTGGAGGCGATGGTGGGTGTCCAGACGATCGTAATAAGAGTCGCGTTGTATCTGCATCACAGATTTGATATCAAAAGGGTGTTTTAACTAATTAATTACCATTATAACTAACCTATACATGATTATTTATAACATACTGTTATTACTAACGTTAATTTAATATTTACATACTGATTTTAACATAACTAACATCATGTTAATTACTAAACTAATATTATTAACTAATATTACTAAGTAATATTATACTAACATGTGTCATATTTTAGATTACATACTGTGAATAATAAAACTAATGTACTGGTTTAACAAAATTAATATTATAAGCTAAT
The DNA here is from genome assembly GCA_030789695.1 of Scilla litardierei. NCBI lineage: Eukaryota > Viridiplantae > Streptophyta > Magnoliopsida > Asparagales > Asparagaceae > Scilla > Scilla litardierei. Next base: position 27,521,445 of record CM061130.1, on the reverse strand, counting down.
ATTACTAACTTACATACTGTTAATATATTTACAGATCTTATTAACAAAACTAACATTATTATAACTAATCTCTTAAAACTTACAATACAAACTAACCTACTGATTAACAGAACTAATCATTATGTTAATTTCTAAACGAATATTATTATAAACTTAGGTACAGATTATTAATGAAACTAATACACACACACGTACATATATAACTAGTACTACTATATCTAAATGATATATAACTTAAAACTTATTTTAAAATATTAAAACTGAAATAAATATTTCTCACCACTTTCTCACTCCTCCTTCCTCTTCTGTTCTTTCTTTTCTTTCCTTTTTTGATGTAGATGGGGATCATGGCGCAGGCATAGCATGGTGGAGGGCGGAGCGGATCTGGGTGGCAAGTCGGGCGTCAGGTGGCAGGCGGTAGGCGGCAGGCGACGGGCGCAGGTTGCAGCATGCATGGAGGGCAGGGGAGATGGGGATCCTCAGGCGGGGGCACTGGCAGCCAGGTGGCGGTGTAGCGTAGGCGAGGGGGTGCGTGCAGGCGCAGGGGTGGCTGGGCACGGGGCTGAAGGGGTCAGTGGCAAGGTGGCATGCGTGGATGGTAGCGGCAGCGGGCAGCGGGCTCTTTTGGGTACCACGACGGCCAGGCGAGCAGCGACGGCGTGGGGGCCTTGGGCTGATGGCTCGTCGGAGGGGAGAGGGGAGATGGAAGGCGAGAGAGAGGGAGAGAGAGAGAGAGAGAGAGAGAGAGAGAGAGAGAGAGAGAGAGAGTCGGGGCTGGGTTGAGTGTTGAGGGAGGAGGGAGACAACCGGAGAGGGGTTTAAAGGAAAATTATATTAGTTTATTATTAAGTCACATTTATTAGTAGATCATTTCAGTCAAATGACATTAATGGGGAATATGAGGAATGTACAGAGATTAAAGTTCCGCAATCTTTGCCGATAGATGGGGAGGTTAGGATGATTAATTAATTAACAAAGGTAATTAGTTGAGATTAAAAGCTAATTGTAAAAGGTAAAAACGAAATTAGTTAAATGAAAATCACGATTTTGCGCCCCGAAACTAAATGTGTCCGAAAAATTACGAACAAATAGCCACGTATTCGTATCTGTAAGGACCCTGGCTATGGGGAAAACACTAGAAGGGGGTTGAATAGTGTTTATGCAATTTAAAAAGATAGTTACACCAATTTAAATGCTGACCAACAATATAGTGCAGAATTAAAATTAAACCCAAAGAGAAACAAATGCAGACGCAAGCATATTTCAAGGGTTCGAATTACCCAAGTCACTTCCCGACTTGTTCCCTGTAATCCTACGTCACTTCCACCCGGATACCTCCTGATACTCAAGTTAGAACCCTAACTTGAGGTTTCTTTAAAACCCACTTGTAGCAACCCTACAAGTGAAATCAAAACACAATCGATTGTCCTTGACTCCTACAACTTGGGAGCAAGCAAACCACTCTCACAACCCGAGAGCAAATGCAAATAAAGAAAGTTATGAAATATGAAAGCAACACTTACAATCACTTATGCCTTGAATGAGAACTTGAAGGAGAAGTGTGTTGTGTGTTGAAGACTCTCTTGGAAGAGAGGAAAAAGCCCTTTCTCTTGACTGCACCAAATGCCTAGAAGATGATTCTTTGGTTCTAGGTTGGAGAGAAAGAGATTAAAGATAGGAATTCCTATGGCTTTAGGATTTGATATCTTTTGATCTTGAGAATGAAAGCTTGAAAGATTTTGCAATGGAATGAGTAACATCTCAATGGAACAGTAGTTGCTCCTTATATAGGTTTCTCAAATCCTCAAAACAGAATTAGCAAAAACCCTTTTGGAATCCGTGAGAAAATTCTCAACCGATAGAATCTGCGCTCGCGACAGTCGACTGTTGAAGAAACCACAGTCGAGTGTTGCACAGTCAGATAGGGTAGGTGAGAATTCATAACTGTAACTTACCACGTGGACAATCGACTGATGAATGATAGACAGTCGACTGTTAAACAAACAGGCGACTGTAAATCCTACTACAGGCGACTGGCCGTAAGTAGGGTAAGTTAAAGAATTCTGGAAAACATCTGGGCTAACCGGACAGAAGACTGATGAAGAGAAGACAGTCGACTGTTAATCAGAACAGACGACTGTAATTCCTTATACAGACGACTGTCAAAACCTAAGATTTTCCAGAGAGCCGAGTCAACAAATTGGCTCACAGACAGACGACTGTGGCAGCATTGACAGTCGACTGATCCAATGGACAGTCGACTGTAAACACAACATTAGTCGACTGGCCATAGAAGACAGATAAATAGATTTTGGGCAAATGATAGACATGCCACTGATTTACAAAACACAGTTGACTGTCACTTGAACATGCGTCTGTGAATCGTTCATGAGTCGCCTGTGGGAATTGAGAGAGAGAAGCCCAAAACTAGATTGTAAAAGTTTGTGCATAACAGGCGACTGTAGAACAAAACACAATCTACTATTTTTAGACAGGCGACTGCAAAATGTTCAGCAGTCGACTATTATAAACAATACAAGCATAATCAATAAAGAAATGAATTGGAGTCTAAGGACGATTGATCTAATGATGTCCTAAGACTGAAATGAAGATATGTGTGTGCTCCATCAATGTTCTACTTCTAAGCTACATACAAGAAGAGATAAAATAAATTTACATTCATCAATAACTCTCTTCTATCCAGCGCATGAGCTTGAAGTCTTCATGGAGCTTCAATCATCATCTACGATCATCCAATCCATTTCATTTGCTCTCAATGATCTTTGAGTGTCATCCATTGCAAGTAGATCTTCATAATTAGCATAGGCAATGGATTAACTGCAAAATAGGGGATTAGTCACAAGTATTTATTTTTGCTCTTCATTAACACCAAGTAGGGAGAAGTCCAATACTCAACATTCTCCCCCTTTTTGATGACGACAAACAAACATAAACAAAAAGATAAATAATTGTGCTTAATGAAAACTTACTCTCCCTACATAGGTACCAATCAAGTTAGTCAACAATTATTAGGGCATCTATATATCAATTGAAGCAAATGAGTAAGATATGAGTGAATTTAATTCAAGAAATCTAGGATTTAAAATCCCTATTCATTGTGTCTTACTCCCCCTGAATCTAAGGCAACTTCAATCTTAGATTCAAGTGTTATTAGTACATACTTAGCACATTCATTATAAATCTGTATGTTTATTTCTCTACCCCTATGGCATTATCCAAAAGGTGGGAGTAGATAACAACAACAATCGTGCTAACTAAGAAGTATAAACAATCAAGGAGTATAAAGATATATATATAAAATCAAAACTCATAAAATCACACCATATTCATATGTGAATAGAGGAATAAAAGTCCAATATCAACATTTGAGATATAGGAAGAGAATGTATATAGTCTCAAAATACATCACATCACAGACAACATGAATAATCCAATATCAAGTCCAAATTGTCTCAAAAAAACACATCAGGAGAGAATATATCATTCATGGAGACAATATCACAATCAACACACAGATAAGATCAGCAATTATATATGGCGTGAAGCATAAGGCAAAACTGCAATATCATATATATATATATATATATATATATATATATATATATATATATATATATATATATATATATATATATATATAGACACACACACCAGAATTTGGCATATTAGCTCAGTTGGTTAGAGCGTCGTGCTAATAACGCGAAGGTCGCAGGTTCGAGACCTGCATAGGCCACTTAATTTGTCTTCACAATTAAAAAGATCTTTTACACGCCAAAAAAAAATATATACACCAGATGACATGAGTACACGACATATGGACATCACCATGTCTAACAAAAATACATCATAATCAAAAAAATACATCATGATCACGAAAGTAATACATCATCAGATAACATCATACATCATCAACAACTATCTATCATACTAACACCACTCAAAAACTAAAAATATATATGAGTGAGTGTCTCTAGGAGCAGCAGATGAAGCATCAGGCTCGGGGTCAACAGTGGTATCCTCTGGAGGAGGAACAGCAGGAACAACAGGAGCAGCAGGAGCACCCTGAGTAGCTGCTACGTCAAGATGCACAACGAGATCAGTGATGATGGGTGTAGGAGGCTCACGAGGCTAGGGAGGAACAAAATGTCTCAAATGCTCAGGGAAGGGTATTCCCTGATGCAGGAATGATAAGGAAGCCAACTCATATAGACCAGAGACCATCTCCAAAAGAATATCAAGAGAGGGTGGAGCAGATGAAGATAGCTGGTCAGCAGGTGGAACTGTGGAGGAAGACGAAGCTGAAGTGGATTTCCTCCTCTTTGATGCAGACTGCAGAGCCGAAGAGGACTTCGCCTTTGCAGCAGCATCCAGAAGAGGACCAAAAGGCACGGGCTCGTAGGGAGACAAGTTAATCCTAAAATGTCGAAAGACAAGAGTAAGAAGTCCACTGTATGGAATGTGAGAGGAGGAGGAAGTAAACTCGACCTTGTCCATCCTGTCAAGGAGGACACCGGCCCAGTTTACAGACATCCCCGAAAAGATCGCGTACATACACCTCAATATCTCCTGGGAAGGCTGGTCAGACGTTCCGTACTTCGGCGGGATGTTGGACTTCACCACGAGGTGAACTGTCCAACCCCTAGCCGAGAACATAGACGACCTAACACCAGAAGATAGTGCTGAGGGTATCACATGGAACATGTCCCGAAGGACGGACTGATTAAGCTCATCAATGTCAGAAATGCAAATGTCTGAAGGAAGAGATCCAGTAGAGGGAATCCTAAGTATGGTCCTTAAGAGAGTGGGATCAATGCGAATGGAAGTCCACTGGACAACAGTGTCAATGAATCCCGTGGAAGAATACTCACCGCGAACGCGGTTAGCATAGAATAGCTTAACCAAAAATGGATAAGCCCTAGGAGATTCGCTCTGAGAGAAGCGGAATAGATCGGCCAAATGGGTAGCAGAAAGGATGTCAGACAGTCTCTCAGTAGTGAAGGCGAGAAAAACAATATAACGCTCTCTAAGAAGTTTGATCCCTATGAGAGAGTGAAATTTTGCCAAGCAAAAATCATCTCGACAAATCGGAACAAGGGGATCAGATGGAGGAGCGACATGGGTTTCTTCTGCAGAACTCGACACAGAAGGTGAAGGAGGAGCCTTAGCGCTAGGCTCATTGATGCAAACACCAATGGGCTTGCGCTGACGCTTAAAGAGTGGCTCAGTGTCAGAAGAAGAAGACCCAGAAGGAGAATACCCCAGTGAAGCAGAGTGAGAGGGGGATTCGGCATGCTTGGTATGTGCCTTATATGGTTTCTTGGTTTTGGTGATAAAAGGCATACGACCCCTAGGTTTCTTAGAGGCCATGATCTTTCCCTTACCCTTAGTCTTGGGAGCCATGGAACAGTCAATCGAAAATAGTAGAGTATCGACAAGAGATGTAATCAAACGACAGTCGCACGAGAGATAGAGACTCGAGAGAGAAATAGACCAAGTCGAAAGCCACGAAAGCACAACGAAGAAGCAATCGACAAGCGAGGAGGAGGAGATCGACGGCAGAGAGATCGACGGTGGAGGAAATGAACAGGAAGACGAGCGGTTTCAATCAGAGGAGAGAGAAAGATGTGGGTCGAACAGAACCGTCTCGAAGTCTATAAGGAAGGGGAAATAATCTGGGCCGTTTGATCAAAGAATCGATGGCTCAAATCGAAACAGTGAATCGTCACAACATGGGACATGCGACTGATGAACAGAAGTCAGTCGACTGGCTGAAGTGAAAAGAAATAGGCTAAGGATGACAGACAGTCGACTGTTGTGTAACTCACAGTCGACTGTCCAGGAGAAAGTCGACTGTATAATACGCATCAGTCGACTGACTGAGAATCAGTAAAACACATCAAAAAGACAGAGAGTACTGGCGAATTTTGACAAAGATGACAGGCGCCTGATGACAAAAATGCAGTCGCCTGTTGAAACAACAGTCGATTGTAAAATTGTCAACAGTCGACTGTTCGAAAGATACAAATTTCTGACAGAGAAAATAGAGTATGACAGTCGACTGTCGAAGGAAAGACAGTTGTCTGTCCTGGGCCAAAAATGCACAATGAGATAAAAATTCAGAGGATATGAACACTCACCCTAGGACATATACTCTAAATATAAACTCATCATAAAATCAATATCAAATTATAAATCGATGATAAAAAAAATTTCTTAAAACAATCTGAAATCACATGTAATCAGAGAAAACTCCATTTCCTTTCTTAAAACAAAATATATGATATATCAAATGAAGAGAGGCAACATGATGATATGAGCTCAAAAAGTGTTATAACAAGTATGTTGAGCTCCTAAATTTCAGATTCACCCATAATTCCTAATTCTCCACGCAACCTCACAAATGAATCTTCTTTAAGAGGTTTTGTGAAGATGTCGACAATTTGTTTTTGGGTTTCAATGTACTCTAAGATGATGTCCTTCTTAGCTACATGATCATTGATAAAATGGTGTCTCACATCTATGTGTTTAGTACGGGAGTGATGTACTGGGTTCTTGAAAAGACATTTAGCACTTTGGTTATCAACCATGATAAGACAAGTATCACAATTGACACCATATTCACTAAGAGTGTGTCTCATCCAAAGGACTTGTGCACATACAAGACCCGCGGTAATATATTCCGCTTCAGTCGTGGACAATAATACCGAGTTATGTTTCTTGGAAAACCAAGAAACTAAGGAATTTCCTAGAAAATGGCAAGTGCCACTAGTAATTTTCCTATTGGATTTGCATCCGGCAAAGTCGGCATCACTATATGAGATTAACTCATATGTGCTAGATTTAGGGTAAAGTAACCCATAATCTAGTGACTGATTGAGATAACGAAATATTCGTTTAACCGCAATCAAGTGTGACTCCTTAGGTCTAGCTTGATATCTAGCACACAAGCATACAGAAAACATGATATCGGGCCTACTAGCGACTAAGTAAAGTAAGATACCGATCATACCTCGATATAGACTAACGTCTACATCTTTTCCGTTCTCATCCTTGTGTAGATGGGTTGTCGTACTCATGGGAGTCCTTTTGCTTGAAGACGATTCCATCCCAAATCGCTTAATAAGCTCCCCTGTGTACTTTGTTTGATGTATGAAAGTTCCATCCTTCATTTGTTGAATTTGCAGTCTAAGGAAGTAATTGAGCTCTCCCATGTGGCTCATCTCGAATTCATCCTTCATAGACTTAGAAAATTCTTGACAAAGATTAAAGTTAGTAGAAGCAAATATTATATCGTTTACGTACACTTGAATCAAGAGAATGTCATTTTCATAATCTTTAATGAAAAGTGTTGAATCAACTTCTCCCATTTTAAAACCTAAATCCAAAAGAAAGGTCTTGAGTCGATCATACCAAGCTCTAGGAGCTTGTCTCAACCCATACAATGCTTTCTTAAGTTCGAAAACATGGTTTGGAAATTTTTCATGAATGAAACCGGGAGGTTGAGAAACATATACTTCTTCATTGACAATCCCATTTAAAAATGCACCTTTAACATCCATTTGAAATAGTTTAAAATTCTTATGAGATGCAAAAGATAAAAGCAATCTAATAGCTTCTAATCTAGCTACGGGGGCAAAGGATTCTTCGAAATCGATACCTTCTTCTTGCCGGTAGCCTTGAGCTACTAACCTTGCTTTGTTCCTTGTGATTACCTCGTTCTCATCGGTTTTGTTCTTGAAGATCCATTTGGTCCCAATAACTTGATGACCACTTGGAAGAGGAACGAGTTTCCAAACTTCATTTCTCTCGAATTGCATGAGTTCTTCTTCCATTGCCACTATCAAAGAGCTATCCTCACAAGCTTCCTGGATGTTCTTTGGCTCAATGGTAGAGACAAATGCGCAATGAGAGAATTCTTCAATTCTTGACCTCGTTTGAACACCCACACCAATATCTCCAATTATTTGGTTTTGTGGATGGTTGCGAACGGTTGGGTAAGCTTTGGGTATTCCTACATCACTTGGAACAACTTCAACAATCTCATTAGTAGTGTTAGTCTCAATAATCGAATCATTAATCTTAACATTATTAAGAGATTCACAAATAGAATCTACACTATCATCATCAACATGAGGAAAATCAAAATCTTCATAAAATGATACGTGTATTGATTCCTCGATCGTTGAAGAAGTTTTGTTGTATATCCGGTAGGCTTTGCTACGTGTGGAATATCCAACAAAAATTCCTTCATCGGATCTTGGCTCAAATTTATCTAGATTACCAAAAGTGTTCTTGATAAAACATTTTGAACCAACAACTCGAAAATACTTAACTTGAGGCTTTTTGTTATAAAATAACTCAAAACAAGTTTTGTTCGTTCGGAGTCTCACTAGGATCCTATTGAGCACATAACATGTCATGTGCACTGCTTCTGCCCAAAATTGTAGTCCAAGATGACTATCATGGAGCATGGTGCGAGCACACTCAATAAGAGTCCTATTCTTTCTCTCTACAACACCATTTTGTGGTGGTGCGTGAGGAAAGGAAAAATTGTGAGTTATCCCGGTGTCATCACAAAACTTTGTAAAAGACTCATTCTCAAATTCTCCTCCATGATCACTATGGATAGTGATAATGGTGGATCCTAAGAGATTCTGAATCTTCTTTGCAAATATGGTAAACTCTTCATGAGCTTCATTCTTATTAGTTAAGAATGAACCCCAAGTAAATCTAGAGAAGTCGTCAACGACAACTAATCCATAATGAGCATTGCCTAAAGAAGCAGTTCTAGTTGGCCCAAACAAATATAGATGAAGAAGTTCTAGGGGCCTCTTAGAAGGAATGCCTTCTTTAAGCTTAAAAGATGAATTACTAAGTTTACCTCTTTGACACGAATCACAAAAGTTTTTCTTACTAAATGTAATTTTAGGAAAACCTTTGACTAGATCATGCTTAGCTAACTTATATAAGTGTTTGAAATGAACATGACCAAAACAGCGACGCCATAATAGTTGTTCACTTGTATTAGCAAGTAAGCAATGTTCTACGATTTTAGGCAAGCTCAAATAATAAATAGTTTTACACCTAATACCGGAAAATAAAACATTCGAATTAGAATCAACAATTTTATACAATCCTTCTCCAAAGTTAACCTTGTAACCATTGTCACAAAGTTAACTAATGGAAATGAGATTGTGACCTAAACCACTAACAAGAAATACATTAGTAATTAAGGGTCTAGAAGGGTTACCAACAATACCTACTCCAATGATGGTTCCCTCTTGATTACCTCCAAAAGTGACCGTTGCACCATCTTTGATGCTAATCACTTCGAAGAGCAATGAGGGATCCCCCGTCATGTGTTTGGAGCAACCACTATCGAGAATCCATCCTTTCCCTTTAGAGCTAATATGACCTTTATTGCTCTTTTTCTTTCTCTTGGGTACCTACATAATATATCATAAGCTCATGGTACCCAATTTTGTTGGGTCCAAGGGGATTAGCCCATTGGAATCCAAGTCCAAGTGGACCGCTTCCCAACATAGTTGCTATTCTTAATAACATCATGAAAATAGGAATCAAAATATGCATTCCTATCATTTAAGCTAGTGTTCTTAGGACCCCAAATGGTGTAAATTTTGGGAGTCCTTTTCCTAGTTGCACGCATACTTGTTAGATTTCTATGTGGTGCATGCTTCTTAGGAACATGGTTTCTAGCATATACATGAGGTGGTGTACATGCATTGAACATATGCGGATTATATGTATGCTTGGGAACATGCATGTTGTATGAAACATATGTGTCATGCATGACATGTGGAGGTTGTGCATACATGTAAGAATGATGCGTATGAGCATATCGGTGTATAGGAGCACGTATGTAACGCCCCGCTCTCCGGGATACCCGATAAGTATGAATCCGTATCAGGTACTCCCAAAGAGGCGGGTGTTACGAAGGAAATACAAAGACAACACACAAAGCAGGTCTACTGCACACTGCTGGGATAGTACTTGTAGCATTCCAGATGTCACAGAAACACAAGAGAGACAGTCAAACCAAACACTGATACATATACACAAACTGTTTATACAACTTCCAAGTACAACATCGCTTATACAAAAATCATATACAACATATAAGTCAGCTCTCTAAAACAATATAAAATCCACAACTCGCCGAAGTACAACACCCACCCAAATCTCTCACTCACTCTCAATTCCCCCAACTCCAACCAACTCCAACCAACTGGACTCATGGGCCTCCAACTCCACGAACCAACACCTGAAAATATCAACGGAACACGTCACAACATGACCCAGTAGGAATTCCAACCCAGCTCACATGGTGCAAAGGAATGACATGCTCTATGCATTGATTCGTAATTAACTCAAGCTTAACATAGTAGGGACAATGCAAGGAAATGATATCAACTAACTGAGCACGTACCTGCCGCTAAGGAGAACCTGCAAAACAACGTGAGTACCACAAGGAGTAGTAACATTCCCCATTCCTAGTGCAAAAGGGACCAGTCACTGTGCAACATCAACCTTAAGAGGTTAGCATGCATTTGGGTGAAAGTCTAACCTACAACATGAATCCTTATGGGATCAATTTCTAATATTCTTTAGTTTGGATTTTAAGGAAAGACTAAGAAGTTAAATGTTGGCATGCAACATGGTTCATTTTAAGATGGAACATTAGCAATTTGTTATTTCAACTTACCATCCTTAAGCCCTGTAGTACTTTCTAACCACCCTAAGCATCCACTAGCAAATTTTGGGCAAGCTTTAGAAATTAACATGTAACTTTACATAAGCAATGTAACCTTACCAGTTCTACCCAAACATTAGATCTTTATAAGGGCTAAGGGATATTCGTATTAAGTTATCATCGGCATAAATAACAATAATTCCCCTACACATGGTTTCATATTAATGGCATCATGTCATTAGTGCTTAAAGTCTTAGGTAGCGGGGTCTCATTGCCATGAACCTATTTTAAGAAAGGAATGTTAGCTATGGACAACTTTAGCAATCTTACCAACTCGCAAGCATTCTTGCAAAAGGGAACTTGTGGAAATTGGTAAATGATGGTAATTAAGGTTCATTCTCTTCCTAAAATCATTTAAAGCTTCTAACTTGAAAGTTATCAAAACCCACTTACTAATTTTCTTTTATCTAATTTTCTACTGGGTTTTCTTTTAAACACGGAATTGCTTACAAAAATTTCGGCAGAGTTTCTCTTGTATTTATCAAACTTTTCCAAATACAACATAAATAATATTTAAAAGAAACATGCTTTATTCATAAGAAAAATATAACAATGTTCAAGAATCTAAGAGAAGTGCCATGAAGGGATGTTGGGACTAGCATGCACTAAAATCAAGAACCAACATAACCCACTTTTAGATCTTTGATGTAGGAAATGCAACATTCAACATCTCATCTATTTACTTCACAATTTTCCCAACAAATTCCAAACAAAACTCATATTCCAACAAACTCATGGACAAGTTTAATTAGCAACCATTCTTTCACATAAAATGGAGAGTACGCAACTCTACTCTCATTAGCACAATTTTTACCTTGAAGTTAGTAACTTGAACATAATCCTAGAATAAATGACTAACTATAGCATGACTACTTCATTCAAATAACGAGTGCATCAAACTTTGGTAAAGATCACCACTTACATGGAAAAGAGGGCAATTTGCATATAATTCAATAAAGTTTTCCATGTTCTCATTGAATTTAGCCAATGAAAGGGACTAACTACGCAAGGGTGCCAACTTGCACATGGGTTCTCAATGAAATTAACTTCTTGAACAACAATCCTTAATAATTTAGCAAGTGTAATCTTAACATCACCAAGTACTAAAGATGCCAACTTTAGTTAGCAAGGCCCTTAAAGACATCACCTTGACACAACTACAACATGGAATTAAGAAGGATGGAAGCTTGCATTAGGATCTTAAGTAAACAACAATTAGGGCTACTAGTAACTTGATGATCCAAATCACTTAGAAAGGAGTTTGCTTGGGTTAAGGGAGGTGTGAATAATGTTATCTTGGCCTTAATAATAGTAATAAATAATATCAATCAACATCATCAATAATAAAAATACCAATACCCAAAAATAATAACAACTTCACCAAAAATAACAACCAAACATCAATAATACCAATGTCATTCATTAATAACTATCACAACATCACCAATAATCATGAACATACCGCTTTACTACACATACTCACCAGCTAAAATCGCTAAGCACGCTAATGAACACTAGTAGCACGCTAACAATAATATCAATTTACTATCCAACCACACACATTCACCCATATATCCAAAGCATATCATAGTCACCTTAGAGCCATACATGTAGGAAAACATTATACACACAACAAAATTACTATACACACACGCAAACAATATTTTACACATACGGGCATTACAACGTACATGCGTATTTCTCATGAGTGGATTTGTACGTGTCCGTGGATGTGGAGCATAAAAAGTGTCATGAGTATCCACTTGTGAAGTAGGAGATTTCCTACGTGGATGATGGTTGGTGTACATGTAAGCATGGCTTCTCTTTTGGTTTCCACCCTTAGTGGGTTTCTTGCCAAAAGGAAGAGATAGTGAAGTGGTGACTTTCTTGGTAGGTTTGCTACCTATAGTGTCTTTGACGCCACTTGTGGATGCATCGGAGGATGGCCTCACAAAGTCTATAGTGACACCACTATAGGAGGTGTGATCATTGGATGCATTTGCTTTTACAAAACCAAGACCAACACGATGTGTGGCTGGAAATTGGTTTGCAAGAAAATCATCCAATTGTCTTTTTCCCTTATTGAATCTCACAATACAGGAGGACATGAGCTCATATTTCTCCTTAAGAGAAGAAATGTTGGTATCCAAGGTGGACACCCGTGCTTTGAGCTCGTGCACTTGAGTTTTAAGAGAATCATTCTCTAAACCCAATTATGTGTGACGTGTAACTAGATCACTATTATCCTTAGGATGCGTTTGATCTAGTTAAGATTTGAGGTTGTTCACCTCATCTCTCAAAGTGACATTTTGAGAAGCTAAATTTGCTTTCTCAAGAGTTAAAGTATCAACAATGGTGTCATTGTTGATAATGCATGGAATGGATGAATTGCTAACATTCAATTTCTTTAAGCTAGTATATCGAAGCATTAGAGATTGATACTTAGCAAACAATTCTTCATTAGCAATACGTAATTCATCCATTATTACATCGGTTTCATCCATGTCGGAATCACTCTCATCGGAGAGTGGATCTTCTCGTGCCATGAAGCACATGTGGGCACTTTCACCCTTCTCATCATCGGAATCACTTGATGAGTCTCCACTTGAGTCATCGAATGTACCGACGAGTCCTTTCTTCTTGTCTCTCTTGTTCTTGTCGGACTTGTGGTACTTTGGAGCCTTCCACTTCTCTTTGTTTCTTAGCGCAATCCTTCTTGATGTGCCCTGGCTTGTTACACTTAAAGCAAAGAGAGAAAGTATTATTAGTAGACTCAAATCTTTTGTTAGAGGGAAATTTACCTTTGCGAAAGAAGCGTTGAAACTTCTTCGCCATTTGGGCAGTTTCACCCAAATCCATCTCATCTTCTGAATCTTCACTATCGGAGGATGAGGAATTGGCGTTGAATGCCAATGCCTTCTTCTTAGCCTCCGAAGGATTCATCATAGCTCGAATCTTTAATCGGTTCTCCGTCTTACTTCATAAGACATGAGAGTCCCGATAAGATTCATAAATGTGTAGGTCTTCAAGTCGTTGACCTCCTCAATGACGATAGCTCTTCTTTCCCATTTGGAGGTCATTCCCATTATAATCTTCCTTACATTTTCTGGTTCGGTATAGAATTGACCAAGAGCTTCCAATTCATTGATGATGTCGGTAAAACGCCTATACATCGATGCTATGTTTTCATTTTCCTGCATATGAAACATATCGAAGTTTTGCACAGCAACATAAAGTTTGGAAAGTTTTACCTTGTTCGTTCCCTCATGGGTAACGATGAGATGGTTCCAAATTTGATATGCACTCTTACATGTGCATATCTTGTTGAATTTATTCGGGTCCAACGCACAATAAAGAGTGTTCATTGCTTTTGCGCTGTTGATTTCGGTGGATTTCTCGAAAGTCGTCCATTTTTCGAAATCCTCTTCGGTGGGCTCGACGTATTCCTTATGGAGGGTTCTCCAAAGTGAAGCACTCACTAGGAACGGCTCCATCTGACATTTTCAATAGCCAAAGTTCGTGTCATTGAAACGTGGAGGACGCACAGTTGATTGACCTTCGAAAAGTGTGGACGCTCCATTACGGTCGTGATTGTTGTACGAAGGCGGCGGAGGAAGTTGTTGTTGTTGGATGCCATAGCTATAACCTGGCTATGGGAAAAACACTAGAAGGGGGGTTGAATAGTGTTTATGCAATTTAAAAAGATAGTTACACCAATTTAAATGCTAAACAACAATATAGTGCGGAATTAAAATTAAACCCAAAGAGAAACAAATGCAGACGCAAGGATGTTTCAAGGGTTCGGATTACCCAAGTCACTTCCCGACTTGTTTTCGGTAATCCTACGTCCCTTCCACCCGGATACCTCCGGATACTTAAGTTAGACCTCTAACTTGAGGTTTCCTTAAAACCCACTTGTAGCAACCCTACAAGTGAAATCGAAATACATTCGATCGTCCTTAACTCCCACAACTTGGGAGCAAGTAAACCACTCTCACAACCCAAGAGCAAATGCAAATAACGAAAGTTATGAAATATGAAAGCAACACTTACAATCACCTATGCCTTGAAGTAGAACTTGAAGGAGAAGTGTGTTGTATGTTGAAAACTCTCTTGGAAGAGAGGAAAAAGCCCTTTCTATTGACTGCACCAAATGCCTAGAAGATGATTCTTTGGTTCTAGGTTGGAGAGCAAGAGATCAAAGATAGGAATTCTTAGGGCTGAGCTTTTGATCTTGAGAATGAAACCTTGAAGGATTTTGCAATGGAATGAGTAACATCTCAATGGAACAGTAGATGCTCCTTATAAAGGTTTCTCAAATCCTCAAAATAGAATTAGCAAAAACCCTTTTGGAATCCGTGAGAAAACTCTCAACGGATAGAATCTGCGCTCGTGACAGTCGACTGTTGAAGAAACCACAGTCGACTGTTGCACAGTCAGATAGGGTAGGTGAGAATTCATAACTGTAACTTACCACGTGGACAATCGACTGATGAAGGATAGACAGTCGACTGTTAAACAAACAGGCGACTGTAAATCCTACTACAGGCGACTGGCCGTAAGTAGGGTAAGTTAAAGAATTCTGGAAAACATCTGGGCTAACCGGACAGAAGACTGATGAAAAGAAGACAGTCGACTGTTAATCAGAACAGACGACTGTAATTCCTTATACAGACGACTGTCAAAACCCTGAGATTTTCGAGAGAGCTGAGTCAACAAATTGGCTCACAGACAGACGACTGTTGCAGCATTGACAGTCGACCGATCCAATGCACAGTCGACTGTAAACACAACATTAGTCTACTGGCCATAGAAGACTGATAAATAGATTTTGGGCAAATGACAGACAGACGACTGATTTACAAAACACAGTCGACTGTCACTTAGACAGGCGCCTGTGAATCGTTCATGAGTCGCCTGTGGGAATTAAGACAGAGAAGCCCAAAACTAGATTGTAAAAGTTTGTGCATAACAGGTGACTGTAGAACAAAACACAATCGACTGTTTTTGAGACAGGCGACTGTAAAATATTCAGCAGTCGGCTGTTATAAACATTATAAGCACAATCAATAAAGAAATGGATTGGAGTCTAAGGACGATTGATCTAATAATGTCCTAAGACTGAAATGAAGATGTGTGTGTGCTTCATCATTGTTCTACTTCTAAGCTACATATTATAAGAGATAAAAGAAATTTACATTCACTAATAACTCTCTTCTATCCAACGCATGAGCTTGAAGTCTTCATGGAGCTTCAATCATCATCTAGGATCATCCAATCCATTTCATTTGCTTTCAATGATCTTTGAGTGTCATCCATTGCAAGTAGATCTTCATAATTAGCTTAGGCAATAGATTAACTGCAAAATTGGGGATTAGTTACAAGTATTTATGTTTGCTCATCATTAACACCAAGTAGGGAGAAGTCCAATACTCAACAGTATCATTGTGAGGATTACGAATACAAAGTCTATTTTTAAATCTGAGTTACGAAAAAATAGAAGAAAAATCATTTACTTATTTTCGAACTCGATTGAAATCATCTAAATACGAAAATACATACACGATGAAAACATGTCGTTACAATATTATTTGTGTGGCTCCAGATTTTGCAGTATCTGGGCCCAATTTGGGAAAATTTGTATCATTAAATTCACAGTCTTCACGACGTGCCTTAAATGCGTTCCCCATTTGGGGTTTTAGGTATCTTATTATTAAGGGTGAGTCGAACCTTACATTGTTACCTTGACGACGTTGAGGACCCATTTTTATCATCTGCGGTGGTGATATGGGGATATAGACTGCGTAACTAAAAATTCTCATGTGAGATATATTCTATGGTATTCCATATGCAAGTTGCATTGGAGAAAGACCCTGACCTCCAGAGGGTCTGATTTTTATTAATAAAGCAGCATGTAATATAGCATGTCCACATGCAGTCATCGGCAATTGGGATTTCATTAGTAATTAACATGCAATCCATTAGTCTTTTTATTAATGACTCTGCCAAACCATTTTGGGTATGAACATGTGGCACATGATGTTCAAGTTCTATCCCAGTTGCTTGGTAATCTTCTTGAAATGACCGGGAGGTAAATTCCACAATATTATATAGACAGATATTCTTTATTTGATTGTCTGGAAAATGCGCCCGCAACTTTTTATTTATTCCAATACCTTTGAAAAAGCTAGGTTGTGGATCGATGGTAGACACATATACGAATACTTTGAGGATGCATATATCAGTACCATAAAGTACCGTAAAGGCCCACTAGGGGGTGGATAGGTCCACATATATCTCCTTGTATTATTTCGAGGAAGCTTGGAGATTCTCTGTCCACTTTTAGTGGTGATGGACTTGTAATTAATTTTTCCTTGTAGCAAGTGATGCAAGTGAATTCTTCTTTCTGAAGAATCTTTGGTTCTTCAACGCATGCCCATAGGATTGGGATAAGATGTGTTACATCAAAACCGATACATGGTGACCAAGTCTATCACGCCAAAGTAAGAACTTGGATGATATCGGGCACTTCAGGTTCTCAATCACATTTTCTTCATCTCTCTGAATCTTTGTATGGTATAAGCCTAATGAAAGGCTCTTAAAATGCTCAAGTATGGTTTTAGTTCCTTTTTCTTGAGACATCACATAAACATATTCTTTTTGTGTTTACATTTGCAGTTTCTAAGTAGAATCCGTTTAAACGGATGTCCTTGAAACTTAATAAGTTTCTTTTTGAATTCGGAGAGAATAATGCATCCTTTATTTTTATTTCTATACCATTTGGGAGCAACAATGTTGCGTTTCCTGAACCTTCAATAATGTTTCATGGCCCGAATATTGTATTTTTTGGGCTTTCATATGGTATAATGCTATGAAAATAACATTTGTATTGAATGATCGTATTTGTTTATACATTATCTACTATGCAGTCATTAGAGCATTCCATATATTAAAAGATGAATCATATAAGCACATTTAATTTCAGAAAATCATAACTAATTTAATCATACTTAATGTAAAAACATCGATAGCTCTCATGACAATGTTTTCTAATAAAGATAAACATAGCTAATCATACAAGTCGTTTTCCGAAGCCCTCAGTAGTGAACTGGACTAGAGCAGGGGTGGTCACCAGATTTGTTTCGAATTTCTTCTTTAAGATTTTTTTAATAAATATTGGGGGTGTCGTGGAGAGATGCAGACTCTGGACCAATGTCCTTTCATGTCACATTTATGCTACTGGTCTTCCCAATCCTTTCTAGGTGGTGGTGCATTATTTCTGTTGTTTTCATTTCTACGCCAATTGAACTTCTTCATCCCTTCATTTCTTTGTTGTTGGACTTGTCCTCTGACCTTTTTATTTGGTCCCCCCTTTAGAATTTTCATTTCCTTTTATTTTATTTCTTCTTTTTGAAGGAAGATGCGTTGTGAGCTTCTAGGAGGGGTCGTGCCATGGGCACATGTTATGAGTGTCAAATAGAAGCTTTCTGTTCTGTTCAGCCATGCGTAAACATGATAGCAGCTCAGAATACTTATTGAACTTTCGTTCACGGTATTGCTGCATCAATGTCGCATCTTTTTCGTGGAAAAACAGGTAAGTCTTTTCCAGCATGCGATCTTCTGAGACTTTCTCACCACACAACTTCAGGCGTTAGTGATGTTGAACAGGGCTGAGTTGTACTCAGCTATTGACTTAAAGTCCTGAGGTCTCAGATTCTCCCATTTATAACGTACTCTTAGGAGTATAACATCTTTCTGATGTTTATATCTGTCCTCAAGGGCAGTCAACAGCTCCAGTGGCTTCTCGACCGTAAGATATTCAGCCTTTAGGGTCTTACCCATGTGGCGACAAATGTATATAATGGCTTGCACCTTTTCAATGTCTGTCATCATCACATCTTTTGTAATTGCAGAAATGATGGATTTAGCTCGTAAGTGGAATTTAATATCAATCTGCCAGCTTTGATAATTTTTCCCTGATGCATCCAGTACTTCGAAATCGACGCTTGCGATTTTTCTATTTTATCTAAAAAGCACAATTTTGCATAAAGTAATAATACTGAAAACACTTTTAATGCAGAGGCAATTTTAAATAAATAAGCTAATTACGTGGATCGACCAGTCACAACATAAAAATAATGTCCCAAAGTCCATATTACTATTCATTTTACACAAATGAAATAGAAAATTACAACTTTGGAAACCACTTGGGTCCCATTGAAAAACTTCATTTTCAAGAATGGCCTCCATCTCTATGGAAATGGTCATCAGTCTTGTGCATTACATATTTTTTTCTCACTATAATTTCTCTCAAAAGAAAAAGAAAAGTGCAAGAAAAGTAAAATGTGGGACTAAATAGACGATCCAAAACCACAATTAGCAATTCATGCGAAATTTGTGCTTTATAATGCATCACAGACATCACAAATTCATAATAGGATAAATACTTCAAATTTAATTCTTAAGAATTATTTAGACCGCGGGGCGATGTCATACACAAATAGGTTAGATAACTAACGACAGAGCGATCACATGATCTACCAAAGTATTAAGCTAATGCTTGCACAACATAGCATAAATTTATCCCACAAAATGTGGTAGTAATATGTGATGCAAAGCATAGAATATGATCCTAGATTGGCATCATATATAATACTATGCTATAAATCACTTGAGTGTATAGTGGTCAATTCAAATAAAATTGAATGGTGGCCTCAGATATTTTGTTTTGTAAAAGGAAAAATTTCCTATTTATGCCCGCCATAAATCCCCAAAAAATCCTCATTTGCCCACTTTTAAATCCCCATATTATATCCCCAATTTTCATATCTTTCATATATTTATTAGGCCCTAAAGCTTCCCGACTTTTTAATTATTCCTGTGAAATATAGTGGTCTGTGGGCTCTAGGCCCACAGCCATACCCTCTTTGTTTTTTTCGGAAATAGTGAGCCTACGGACCTGAGGCCCGCAGCTTGTGCTGTGGGCTTCAGGCTCGCAGCAAATATTATTTATTATTATTATTTCTTAAAATACTAATGGCCTGCGGGCCTGAGGCCTGCAAAAAAATAATGTTTTTTATTAAAATCATAACAGCTTTCGGGCCTGCATCCTGGGCTGCAGGCTTCAGTCTCGTAGAAACATATTTTTTTTGGGTGAGCTGAGCCTGCAGTATAGTTGCGGGCTTAGGCCTACTGGCTTTTTTGTAACCGTCGTTGGGCTGAAGCCCATAGGTTTTCATTGGGGTTGGCGGCGGGAATTGTGGCAGAATCTCCCCCTCCCGGCAGTGTCCCCGCCGTCCTCTAGGGGGGCCGCGCTGCCTTTGGGGCAGCGGCGATGCCGGTGGCGAGGGATGGGGCCACCGGCAGGGTAAAAAGGAAATTGTTTTTTTTTTTCGTTTTTCGTTTTTTTGTGTGGAGAAACCCCGAGGGAAGGGTTGCCGCTGCACGGCGATGGCGTGCCTACCCCGCTGGGGATGCGCGGTGGCACATGGGAGTGGGTTTTGACTGGTTGCGGCGGGGTGCTGTCGACAGCTCGATTATAGGGCAATAATATTTTTTTTGAAAACCATTGTGTGGGCTTTGCCGCCGCCTATGGCGGCGTCGTGCCATCGCCGCTGGGTAGCGACGAGGCACGTAGGGGAGCAGGGGGCGGCCGTCAGGTAAGGGCTATCGACGCCGAGGGGGGAAAAACTTTGTGTGTGTGTTTTTGTGTGATTAAGATCCCTAAAAATAAGAATTTTGTCGTTCTTCCCTTGGATCGACGATGGAAAACTGTCGTCTTTGAACCAGGGAGAATATAGTTTGTCTGAACTTAATGCGATTGACGTTGTATACATCATGATCATGATAAAAAGAATACATCGTTTTTGATATACCTCAAAAAAATCAAGGCAGGCGAACACGTGAAGGTTGATGAAGCCCGCACTTGATGGATCTACCGTCTCCTACTAGCTTTCGCAACGAACGGATCTACGGAACTCAGGGAGAACGTGCCGGTAACGTGTTATGAAACGTAGCTTCTTGGGGGGGACACATGCCATTATTTATAGAGAATGTGAGAGTACATACATGGATGGATACAATCTCTCAAATAGATACAATCTTATCCACTCACACATCATTATCATTTTACAACAAATAAAGATAACTAAAAATAGAAAAAAAGGCTTTGAAGAGGGTGGATTGGAGTTGTCAATCGAAATCTCTAACGCGTATTCTATTTTGAATGTGATTTTTTTGGTTGGAGATGTTCTAAAGCCTTGCAATAAAGCCGCAGAAGCCTTTCCTTTCCTGCCTTGTTTGAAGAAGGAATTTATGTGGAACTTGATCGCTCAGAAGAACATGGAGCCTACGACGCTCGTGGACATGCCTACTTCTATACTTGATCGCTCAGCAATCCGCCCAACACTTCCTCTCATTTTCGTGCAATACTGAACAATCGACCATCCAAATGGAAGTTGATGTCACCACAAGCAGTGGACCATAAAAGAGTTGCGAGCTGGCTCCAACTGCATTGATGTGGACAGGGGACAGTTCCTCCCTCCCCCTTTGGAATATTCGAGAAATTAACTATGACTCGAGCCCGCTTGGACTGTCTTTAAACACGTTTAAAAAAAAGATTAAATTAAATTGGACACACACATACTTTTCTCGTCCTAATTTGACATGCATTGTCTTGACAATTTTATTAATTTTTCCGTTAATTTGGTTCTCATTTGCGACCACTTGGATCACAGTTATATTAGTTTATCGTTAAACGATGTAAAACCTCACGTGTGACACAAATGACCGCAAAATGAGACTAGCTTACATTAATTAAAAAAATTAACAAAGTCAACAACCAAACAGTTTGAGTTTATTTTAGAAATTGATACATCATATGGTGTTGAACTAGAATCGAAGAAATTACAAGGGTACTGTTTAATCTTACTTACCCACACACAAAATTCCATTTTACAGGCTCCTGCATGCATGGAACCATGAGAAAGCGTACAAGTCTTCTTCTCTTCACGGATCTACTCCATCCTTGACTCCAAGTAATTCTGTGGACATCTTCATTAGAAGTTCCAAGTCCTATTCAGAAAGGACATGAAAAAAATGACCGACTTCCTATTCATTTTTATTTCAATTTCTACTTATTTATTTAAATTTATGAAAAGTTAGTTCTTCAATATTGGCCAACCAAATTAAGCAACTGTGCATGAACGGCAGAACCAGCTTCAATCACTTGATCTCACGATCGTATGATTACTGAAGACATGACTCGATGCTGATGTCATCCTTGGTTCTTGAACCAAGAGTGGCTGTTGAAGTCGAGCAAGAGTGGCTCACCCACGCAGGGAGATAACTCTTGGACTTCAACAACAATATCCATGTCATCGATGAACACAACCCGGACCAAGGGTCTGAGATTACCTGTTGTGCTCCTACTTCCACTTGGTATGCTTATCAAAAGAACAATTGTCCCGTGAAATCCTCATGTGAAATTCGTAAGAATCGTTGAACCAATCAGCAAAGCTAATGGTTTTCCCTACAAAACTCACAACACAATTAACATAGTAAAAAATAAACGCAAAACAAAATAAAAATACCTGATACCAAGATTTATTTTAGTTCCACCTATTTCCTTGTGTGCGTCTTGTTAGAGTGATCATTAATGAATCAATGTTGAGAATCGAATCACTATGGTGAAACCATAGGTCATATATATATAAACTCGTTAAAAACTCGTTATCAGGTATAGTCGTTCCTTTGTTGTATTCATCACGATGATCTATAACCTGCATCTGCAAATACATTTAACATAGAGGATAATCATTGACCTTTAGAGGTAGCGCAGAAGCTACATATCTTCGGTCCAGTGATGCGCTGCAGGCGCTGCACTATATCTGGCTAACAGATTTACTGTCAACTCTCTATAAATATGCATGCAGTTGTCCAGATAAAGGAGTGTACAAAAAACACTCAAATATGGCACTTCAGGACCTAGGATATCCTTCCCATCTTCCAGCGAACAGAAGGGGTCTTAATGGGCATCCATACAACCAGTAGGTGTATTTAGTGGATTGTAATTGTCCTTGTTTCTTCATCAACTTCGAGTGTATGAAGTTTAATGTCACATGGTTTTCATTTTCGGGATCATAATTTCATCTTCTGGATGATGTTTTCATCTTCTGGATGATTATTCATCTTCTGGATGAGCATTCATCTCCTGGATGATGGTTTCATCTTCTGTATGATAATTCATCTTCAGGATGATGGTTTCATCTCCAGGATGATAATTCAACTTCTGGATGATATTTTCATCTTTTATCCAAGCAATAAAGGAAATAAGGAGGAAATCCGTAAGGGTATGTCGTCACATCATCAATAGCCACATAGCCCAAAATTTCCTTTGCCAATCGCATGGTTTTCGTAACTATGATCAGGGAGCCTGATGCATAAGTTTATATCATTTTGTAAGTGAGCCAAGCTCATCTTACTTGATTACTTCCTGGTTTCAACGAAATAAACCTCTAAGCTATAGCATACGATTTTATTTATATTTGTATATGTACAATACTCATTATGCCAATAGGTTTGATATCTTTTGATACCAGGACTTCCGGTCCAAACACTTCACATTTCATAAGTGGGTTCAGCTCAACTTATTATTGCATCGTTCCACATTATTGGTCAATCTCTACATTTGCTTCAGGAAACAGAGTGTGGCACGATATTTATGATTATCATTTAAATAGCAAAATGAAATGTGAGTAATTATCGACAAGTGTCTTTTTTATCCAATCACCTCCCACTGTACGTACATTATTCAATAATATTCAAATTTATTATAGATTCATCTCTTCTAGATGTTCTGGAAAGGGAGAGGATAAGGAGATGAGCTCACTTTCCTGTGGTGGTATTACTTTAGGGTCTCCAAGAGTTATTTCTCGCTTTGGAGCCTCGTGATATGTCCTCTCATCCATTGAGGACATACACTTCTACTACTGGTGGATTGTATCCATTATATTTGGTATGTCAATCCTAGCTGGATTTTTAGTTGCAGTGATGTGTGAATTCGACAATATTTCTATTGTCAGTAACTATGTCTGATAACTGTTTAACAGTTTCATAAGTGTGGATCTTCAGGATCTCATCACAATTCATGATAATCAGATTATATGTATTAATGTTTTGAAATGGTCAATTGAGCTTCATGCTCGTTGATGATTATAATATTTTTGTTGAACCTAGTAATGGGGAATTAAAGATGTGAATGATCTTCAGGATCTCATCGAATGTTTAAAGGATGGCCCATCAATGCACATCTTAGGAGAAGTGATTTTAAATGTTTCCCCTGTTTAGAGTGCATTTTTGATGGTTTATAGTGGTGACATGGAGATGTATACTCATCATGGCACAATCTATAAGATGTGCTCTGCTTCCCCCGTTAGGGGTTCTCGAAAACTGTTTATATGAGGTGATCAGGCTCATATAAATAGGTTCTAAGGAGGCGTTTTGATGGTTTGCATTATAATAGCATGTTCTCATGTAGTCACCTACAACTGGATTTTTAATGGATACGTAATCCATTTAAATCATTTTAATGATTTATTTATGTAACCCATTTTTGAGTGTGAACACAAACTTCAGGGTGTTCGACATTATTCCGTTGTAAATATTATTTCATTTCCGAGTGTTATCCAATGTTCCCGCCATTTAGTAATGTGTCACATTTGCTCTGGAAAAACTGGACTGCGGTTGGATAATAGATTTGATAATGACCATATTTAGAGGATATATAAATGAGTACTCTAAAGTACAACATCAGCCCTACTTAGGGAGTGGATATGTCCACTTTTATCCCCCAAATACTCTCAAGAGACCCAAATGTCTTATTATTTTAACGATGATAGTAAATATTGTTGGGGTTTTGGCGGACCCCAAAGCTCGGATCTGTGTCCATCCTAAGTCGGACGGACCACAGAGGCACAAAAACACAGCGAAAACCGAAAATTAAAATTTTCTAAACTAGCTAAACTATTTAGCTAGGCTCTGAGGAAGCCAGAACCTAGCCCGATCTATGCCAACTTGGGGTGGATCTGACCACCCCAAGAGGGATCTACTCTAAAGCGACTAATTAAATCTACACTAAAATTACTTAACCACATACCCGGAATCTTGGCCCTGGAGCAGGCAAGATGTACCGCACCGTCTTCAGAAGCTCCTCGTAGCCGAGCCGCTTTGACTCGATCCGCCTGAGCCGCCTCGCACCCTTGCACCGATCCGCCTGAGCCGACTTTCGCCTCCGAGCCGATCACACGCGGTAGAAAGTTTCACTTGAGAAGAACCCGCGTCTTAGACGTCCGGATCAAGATCCAAACCCCCTTCGTAGTCTTGCTAGGACTACTCCGGAGAATAGGAAGAGGGATAGAGAATTTAGTCGCCGATCGAGCTTGCTCTAAAAGTCTGGAGCTACTCGATCGATGACTTGGTGTGTTTTTCAACGAAGAGAGTGCACCCCTATTTATATAGCGAGTCGACACTCACTATCTCGTTGCGAGCAATGTGCGACTATTGCTAATGGGAGAAAAAAATCAATTAAGCCAATTTGGCTTAATTTCTAGTTTAAGTGAGCTTTTCATAAAAGCAAACTTTGACTAATTAATTCTCTTTGCTCATTAAACTTTAGACACCAAACAAGCTATCAATCCGAAGAGCTTCGAATGGTGAACGCGTAGGAACCGACGGCGACGAATTTCGACTTCGTTTGACCCCTCAAACAATTGCCCAAAGTTGAGCAAATAATCGATTTTCGTAGCCGTCATTTGGGGTTTCAACACACCGTAAATTTGACTTAAGTTGCGGGCGCGCCCGCTAAGCTTAGCGGGCGCGCCCGCCCAAGGGGACAAGGCAGGCCGCACGCCCGCTGGGCAGCGGGCCGTGCCCGCAGCAAGCAACGGGCGCTGGCCCGCTGCAAGCCGCTGCAACAGCGGACGCCCGCCCGTCGCAGCCAGCTGCAGCCAGCGGGCTACGCCCGTTTGCCTTTGCATATGTGCTTATTAGCCCAGTGGGTCTAACCCACTTCGCCTTGGACTGTTTTTGCGTTTCCGGGATCGTTTGAGCTCCGATTTGGACACGTTTTGAACCTATGTTTAGACCGGGACGATCCCGTCATCCAGGTAACCGTTTCCGATATATTTGTTCCTACTAAATTTGTCGTAACAAATTTACGACACGTTTAATCATAGTTTGCATCAAATGCAACGTTTGTCCCTGTTGCTATTGCGACTAACTTTCACAACAGGCTTTGTGAATATCATCAAATGATATCTCTCTCTATTCTATCTTCCTATTACTAAGACATGAACACTACTCGGTGTGAGACCCTACAGCCTGACCTTACTACAGGTTGGGGCTCGGAACCCCTAGACGACGGTCACTACGAGCAGTAGCTGTCGTCCTTGTTTCAGAATCATCATAACGTGATCGACCCTTTGACAAAAGCGTCATTGGGTTTGTATTGGCTGTGTTAGTGACGAACTCCGTTAGCCGTAGTCCCTTCGTCAAGACTGTGTTCTTGTTGGCCTAGGGTATGGTATACTGTCAACCATATTAGATAACATTGGTCAGTATACGGCGGTCTTTATTGTATAGACGTTGTACTTCTTACAACGCACCCCGGCCAAGGATTAACATAGAGATCGTACTGAACCTGTAACACTAACTTCCCTTTAACGGAAGTGACGAATCCCATCTTAGTCATCTACTCGCCTCGAGAGCTTCGGGTGTAGCTCAACCTAAGATCTGTCAGCAGGCCTAGCCTCGAAGCTAGATCATAGGTCTAAGCTACACCGTTCATTCACAGGCTTGTACAAATGACTTCAGGTCTTAAGGACCAGCTAACCTTTCATCACCCTAGAGTTATTAAAGACAGTTCAGTCAAAGTTAACCATTTAATAACTCTAATGTGGTCATTCAGTGAACTCATTCTCCAATGAGCACCTGTGTCTCGTCTCCGACTTCACCAAGTCGAATGACTATGAGATCATCATTACCCTAAGGTAAGACTAAGACACAATGGTCTATCCGATGTGTCGATATCTAGTTCTTGACACATCTATGACCATGAACCGTTTAAGACTTACGTTTCTATTCGGTCACTTACTTACTCATAATCGAGATCTCATCTAGATACGTAAGGAACTAACTATAAGTCTATGAATATTATTTAAGTATATTAATACGAACGTTTTATACTTAGAATAATAGGTACCATATACGGTATGAACAAGACGTATACTTATGGATAAATGCCTTATGTGCATATATTCTCCTACATCTCCCACTTGCACTTAGGCTATTTATCTCGGTATCTCATACCGTTATAGCATATCAGTCACATTGACATTTATATGACAAACCTAAGAGTGGTTTTACTAACGAGTATCTACAACGTATTTTAATGGATTAATAAATACATCTCTTGATCACACAGGGTTGATCCTTCGGAAAAAAGATCTGGATCAATTTTCTTATCTTTGTACAGCTAACAATTAGCTTATACAATCTAGATGTATGGTCTAACATTATAATCTATGAGTTAGTCTCAGCTCATTCCACTTTTCTTGTGTCAATATGTCAAGTACATAGATGACACACTGAGTCTCTATATATTCGATTAAATCAAAAAAATTTTGATTCAATGTTTTATATAGATGATATATAAGTTGGAAATCCTTTTTACTTAGTCCGAAAGACCGGAACTAAGTGTACGAGCTAGCTCCCACTGACTTTAAGAATTACCTGGTTAAATACTTCAATATTATATCTAAATCATATTTAGATTATATATACGAAGATATAACCATTTGATAAGTGCTTTAGATGGAATGTACTAGTGTCAGGTTCGGTTTGATGAATGAGTCAAGTCAAGATCGGTTTAAGGAATCTTGACATTGACTCGTTCAATCAAAACGTCCTACACTGTACTTTTCCCTTAACCAACATTTAATATTAACTCTTTAATAACTAAATGCGGTTTATTAAGAATTAATATTAATATGAGTATAATTGTGATCACACACAATTTATACGCCTCTGGAACCTATACTTAACTACCAATTGACTATAACATTAAGTCAGCTCAAAAATCAACATTTTCTGAAGCTTCACATCATCATTCGAGAATTTTTCGCAACCATCTCAGAAAGCCACAATCACAGAAAATTTAAGCCAATCAAATTTCAACTCAACAAAAAACGCAATTTCTGAGACATTCATTAAAACAACGGATTCATTAAAATGAACCGTAATTTGTTTATCCCATAAAATTTGAGTGAAGAACACTCAATCATTGTTTTCAACTTTCAAGAAATGATACAATTTATTTAACTAAGATTAGTATCATCTCCTTCTTGATCAAGTCTCTTGAAGTCGTTGAACGGCCCTTGCAGCAACGATTGCTCAGATTGCCGACCGTCCTTCGCCCTTCTCCCAATCTCCGCTTCATATCAGCCACCTGTATACATTACATAGATGCCTTTTAGTATCTCATACTATATGATTGGAAATAATTACGTTTTATTGAATTGAATTTGTACCTGAGGTGGAGGCATCAGTATGCCCCTTCTTCTTCTCTGCAAGATAGATCTTACAGTTCCTCTTCCAGTGGCCAATCTTGTGGCAATGGAAGCATTCATATTTCGACGGGGCACCTTTAGTCTTTTTCTTCCCTTTCTTCGCCTTCGCAGGTTGCATGACCTGCCTCTTCTTACCCTTGCCTTTTGGCTGGTCGGAAGAAGCAGAGCCAACAACCAATGCAGTCGGCTTCTTCTCAATCTCCTCAAATTGCCTAAGCATATTGAGGAGACCAGGAAGATCCGTTTCAAGACTGTTCATTATAAAACCAGTGATGAAAGGCTTAAACTCAGGAGTCAAAGACTTTATGATAATGTCTATGGACATCTCATTGTCCAAGACAAATCATAACTGGGCGGCGTCCTCTACATACCCGATCATCTTGATAACATGATCCTGTACGGGCCCTGCCCCCATCTTGGTGCCCCAGAGGTTGCTGGTGGCTTCGAACTTGTCAGCTCGAGATCGCTTGCCGTATAACTCTTGTGCATTGAGAAGCATACTTTGAACATCCATATGTTCATGCTTCCTCTGCAAATCGTTACTCATCGAAGCCAGAGTAAGGCACCTGGCCTTCTCTGCATCCCTCTGGTACAATTTGTAGGCTTCCTTTTCCTCGAAGGTCGAATCTTCATCGGGCTTATCTGGAGCGTCCTCGAACAGTACGTATCCTATCCCGGCTAGGGAAAGGACCAACTTAATGTTCCTAAGCCAGTCTTTGTAGTTCGTTCTATCGAGCACGTTCTTCTCAACCATATATCTAAGACCCGAATCCATTCTGCATTTTATAGATACTTTAGTCAGTATATGTTCGTAGTATAGTTTTAATGGTTTTTATAAAACTATATTCTCCCACTAAATTTATTAAAGCCATAATAAACAATTTATTATAAAATAACATTTGTGAGAGAGGGATCCGACTACCCCGAGTCTGACAACCTTGAGTGTATCTCAACAAGTTGTCCGACTCTGCAGTCGGTAGACGAACTCGTCGTCAATCATATTAACTATGATTCCCTATCGATTTTACCCTTAGTCATTTGTGATCATGAGTGTGCTCAACCGGATCACAATGGCTAGCCTAGTCGGACCTTTGTTTTCGTGTCTAGCCTGACTTGCCCCGCTGCTCGGTGTATGCACGACACGCTGGTTTGGGTCAGGACTTAGACTACATTCTTGGTTAGACTTACGCTGATGCTCTAAGGATAAGTCAATGGTTTCAGTCAGGTCAAGATGTCAATCAAGAAATCGGTTTCTATAAGATTGACATATCACGGCTTGAGTGTAGCTCAACAACCGTAACATGTTTCTTACAGTTGCCAACTCCTAAAACAAGGAGGGCTACAATTTATCTTGAACAAGATTATTATCGTATTGACTTAGGTATAGTCGATGGACTTTCATAGTCATGAATCGACTCCTTGCGGTCCAGCGGACGCGGCCAGGGAATTGACTAAGCCAGGACCACTTGTTATCCAGTCTAGCTAAGTTGGTCCAGCAAACTTAGCCAAGCACATTGACCGACATCATGATCCGTTGAAGGAGTTTTCATCAATTCTATGTTTGTCCAAACAACTAAATGGCTTTTAATTAAGAAAACTAGTTAATCCTTATCAACTAGTGGATCCTAAAATTCGAAATTTTATGGATTGGTTAAACAATTTTTATTAAGTCCTTATCAACTATAAGGTCTATTCGTTCAACTTGCTACCTCAATCTAATTAGGATTTTATAAAACAATTCAACATTTGTCTTTTATGAAAATCATCAATTAAACGATTTAATGAAATGATTTACAAACAAAGGGACTACCCTAATCTGGTATTAGGTTTTGATGTTGTTTTGTTTTATCAAACATAACATGTCACTAGTTAATTAAAATTTCATCTCATAAAATTTTAAACATTTAATGGCTAACCTAATAAGGTTTATGAATACATTATTCAATATGTCCATTAAAAATGAAACAACTAATTTATCCGCATAAATGAAAGTTTCATATTTGTGACATATAACGAGTATTTGCAAGTTTAAAATTATCTATATAATAAAAACACGAAAATCTAAAATTTAACAATTAAATTCGAAGATAAAATTTTTAAAGCTTCAAAACATTTTATCACATAAAACTAGGTATAAAATTATCAAATAATTCTAAAACCTAGGCTTTAAAATTTTAATCAATTATTTCTAAAATTAATATATAGCATAAATAATTTTAGAAACTTATATGTAATTTAAAAGAAACTAATTTATCTTTCATCTCATGAAAATAAAGTATTTCTATAATTTAGATATCCTCTAAAACAGTGTTAAAACACTTTTAAAATAATTAGAAATCGATTTAAAAGCTTTCAAATAAAGTTTTTAAAATTTCTAATCTTTATGTAACTTAAGAAAAATTAAATTTCAAAAATAAAATATTTCTTAAAATTACATAAACATTTAAATGCTCGAAATTTATATCTCATAAAAAAAAGTTTATAAAGCATTTGAATATGCGAGATTCATTTAAAATTATCGCATAAAATTAAATCATCTCAAAAAAGAATTTCCGTGTTGTAAAAACAATTTTTAAAACACAAAAACAATTTTAAACTAATTTAACATAAAGCTAAAATAGTTTTATATGTTTAAAATTAAGCAATTTAAAAGATTTAAAAAGTCGCTATAATAGATCTATACCATAACTGTGGCTCTGATACCACTGTTAGGGTTTTGGCGGACCCTAGAGCTCGGATCTGTGTCCGTCCTAAGTCGGACAGACCACAGAGGCACAAAAACGCAGCTGAAACCGAAAATCAAAATTTTCTAAACTAGCTAAACTATTTAGTTAGGCTCTGAGGAAGCCAGAACCTAGCCCGATCTTTGCCAACTTGGGGTGGATCTGACCACCCCAAGAGGGATCTACTCTAAAGCGACTAATTAATTCTACACTAAATTTACTTAACCACATACCCGGAATCTTGGCCCTGGAGCAGGCAAGATGTACCGCACCGTCTTCAGAAGCTCCTCGTAGCCGAGCCGCTTTGACTCGATCCGCCTGAGCCGCCTCGCACCCTCGCACCGATCCGCCCGAGCCGACTTTCGCCTCCAAGCCGATCACACGCGGTAGAAAGTTTCACTTGAGAAGAACCCGCGTCTTAGACGTCCGGATCAAGATCCAAACCCCCTTCGTATTCTTGCTAGGACTACTCCGGAGAATAGGAAGAGAGAGAGAGAATTTAGTCGCCGATCGAGCTTGCTCTAAAAGTCTGGAGCTACTCGATCGATGACTTGGTGTGTTTTTCAACGAAGAGAGTGCACCCCTATTTATATAGCGAGTCGACACTCACTATCTCGTTGCGAGCAATGTGCGACTATTGCTAATGGGAGAAAAAAATCAATTAAGCCAATTTGGCTTAATTTCTAGTTTAAGTGAGCTTTTCATAAAAGCAAACTTTGACTAATTAATTCTCTTTGCTCATTAAACTTTAGACACCAAACAAGCTATCAATCCGAAGAGCTTCGAATGGTGAACGCGTAGGAACCGACGGCGACGAATTTCGACTTCGTTTGACCCCTCAAACAATTGCCCAAAGTTGAGCAAATAATCGATTTTCGTAGCCGTCATTTGGGGTTTCAAAACACCGTAAATTTGACTTAAGTTGCGGGCGCGCCCGCTAAGCTTAGCGGGCGCGCCCGCCCAAGGGGACAAGGCAGGCCGCACGCCCGATGCAAGCAGCGGGCGCTGGCCCGCTGCAAGCCGCTGCAACAGCGGACGCCCGCCCGTCGCAGCCAGCGGGCGATGCCCGCTACTGCGGCGGGCCACGCCCGCTCCTGCAGCGGGCGATGCCCGCTGCTGTAGCGGGCTGCGCCTGCTGCAGCCAGCGGGCTACGCCCGTTTGCCTTTGCATATGGGCTTATTAGCCCAGTGGGTCTAACCCACTTCGCCTTGGACTGTTTTCGTGTTTCCGGGCTCGTTTGAGCTCCGATTTGGACACTTTTTGAACCTGTGTTTAGACCGGGACAATCCCGTCATCCAGGTAACCCTTTCCGATATATTTGTTCCTACTAAATTTGTCGTAACAAATTTACGACGCGTTTAATCATAGTTTGCATCAAATGCAACGTTTGTCCCTGTTGCTATTGCGACCAACTTTCACAACAGGCTTTGTGAATATCATCAAATGATATTTCTCTCTATTCTATCTTCCTATTACTAAGACACGAACACTACTCGGTGTGAGACCCTACAGCCTGACCTTACTACAGGTTGGGGCTCGGAACCCCTAGACGACGGTCACTACGAGCAGTAGCTGTCGTCCATGTTTCAGAATCATCATAACGTGATCGACCCTTTGACAAAAGCGTCATTGGGTTTATATTGGCTGTGTTAGTGACGAACTCCATTAGCCGTAGTCCCTTCGTCAAGACTGTGTTCTTGTTGGGCTAGGGTATGGTTTACTGTCAACCATATTAGACAACATTGGTCAGTATACGGCGGTCTTTATTGTATAGACGTTGTACTTCTTACAACGCACCCCGACCGAGGATTAACATAGAGACCGTACTGAGCCTGTAACACTAACTTCCCTTTAACGGAAGTGACGAATCCCATCTTAGTCATCTACTCGCCTCGAGAGCTTCGGGTGTAGCTCAACCTAAGATCTGTCAGCAGGCCTAGCCTCGAAGCTAGATCATAGGTCTAAGCTACACCGTTCATTCACAGGCTTGTACAAATGACTTCAGGTCTTAAGGACCAGCTAACCTTTCATCACCCTAGAGTTATTAAAGACAGTTTAGTCAAAGTTAACCATTTAATAACTCTAATGTGGTCGTTCAGTGAACTCATTCTCCAATGAGCACCCGTGTCTCGTCTCCGACTTCACCAAGTCGAATGACTATGAGATCATCATTACCCTAAGGTAAGACTAAGACACAATGGTCTATCCGATGTGTCGATATCCAGTTCTCGACACATCTATGACCATGAACCGTTTAAGACTTACGTTTCTATTTGGTCACTTACTTACTCATAATCGAGATCTCATCTAGATACGTAAGGACCTAAGTATAAGTCTATGTATATTATCTAAGTATATTAATACAAACGTTTTATACTTAGAATAATAGGTACCATATACGGTATGAACAAGACGTATACTTATGGATAAATGCCTTATGGGCATATATTTTCCTACAAATATATCATCTTAAATTCTATTTGGTTCAAGGAAAAAAACCAATCTCGCTAAGAATTTGGAGAAAAAAGCAATGTTGAAAACCACTTATTGCTGACCACCTTAGTGTATATTCTATATTTCTACAGGTAGTCTTAAACTTCTACATGAGATTCTTCCCAAAATCTATGATAAATAAGGGTTTAAATACCCTTTGAAAAACCCTAATGGGTCTATGCTACAATGTCGACTACAAATTTGAAATCAGATTTGCTTCTGTAGCTATACACCTGCTTCAATAGTAGTCGCCCGATTTGTTGCACATGTGTTGGATTTTAACCTCGTGGCACCATCTACTACCACACACTACTATGTGCGGTAGCACGAGAGTGCAACGCATGGCACATGCATCGCGAACGGTACATGTCGTGCGTGTGCATACATTGCATGCATGTGGGTCATGTGCTTGTTAACCATACTGTTCATTTATGTGGGCCAGAAAAAATTCACTGATTTTGAACAATACTGGACTAAGTAATATTGATCCGTTTCGAAAATCCAGTATTTTGAGCTTTAGAAAATCTCTAGGAATTCTTATAAATCCTATATTTTTATTGGAATACTTTTGATGTTTTGTTTCACATTTTTCAGCATGACCGACGCCCCGTTCACGGTTTGGGCGCGGTGTCGTTTTACCGCAAGTGCACGGTTAGTGTAGGGTGCGGGTTTATCGAACTCAGGGAGGTGGATGGCTTGAATGGCTACTAACCTCGCCTAGGCTGTGTGCTAGCTACGCGGACAATATGGTTGGAAGTGAAGAAATAAAAGAAAGAAATAAAAAGACACGAAATGAATCTCCGCTAACACGGGCTAGAGCATTCATGACACTTGGCATTTGACTTGACCCAGGGTGAGACATTGCCCCAAAAGGTGGTATCTAGCGTCCATGGCCCGATATTCCGGTCGATGCCTAGTATGCTAGGACTACCCGGTTCCGGACGATGGGCATTCCCATGTCCATTAACACCTTCCGCAACCGGGAGCATTAAGGCCACAATGATAACTCCCAACACTTCGTCCAAGCCGGTTCCACGCGCGAAGACTCAATGTCAACACTAGGGGTGTGAGATGTAGCTAGGGAGCCAACCGCCAAGTTTATCCCCCCTTGGCCCGACGGTCAGAGGCGGTCTTTTTCCCGCCATTGACAATGAAACACCCCCGCCTAACCCTAATGGCCAAATAGGTCGAATGTGATTTCTAGCAATACATCAAAGCGGATCTTGACTGGACAAGACACCGAAACCCAATCCCCAACACAACTAGTGTGTTGCCGTACGAATTGGACCCAGATTGCTAGAAATCCCCATTAACACAATTCATCAAACACATGCCATGCAATCAAGTCAATCCTAGTTTTCCAAGCATCAATCCTACCCTAACCCGTAGTAGGGTTCATTAAGAGCTACTCAATGGTGAAGAACATAAAAGAAAGCAATAAAAATGACAAACACACATTCACCATTGAGCAAAATGAAAACAATACAAAACAATGGGAAATAAGAGAAAGAAATACTTATCTTGAGTTTGAATCTTCAATCCAATACAAGATTTATTGATCAAAAGACCTAATCTAAACTAACCTAAGCCCCCAGCAAAGGGGCTGAAAAAGCCCTAAAAACTGAAGAAGATCCCCTTTGATTCGGCCAACCTCGTGTATTTATAGCCCCCCTTCGAAACCCTAATGGATCGGGTCCCAAACCCAGAGAAAAATCATCACCCGATCAGTTGATGAGTCAACCGATCGGGTGAGAGCCATGAAGATCTTCAACCGGGCACTGAGGCGAGCGGGTGGCATGACTGGGTCTCGTTCGAGGAATTGCGGCTACAGGTGAACCGATCGAGTGAAATGTCACCCGATCGGCTGGAATTCAGCTCCAATTTCCAGAGAGAGGGGTCGGTTTGAACCGGTCGAAGACCCGGTCAGTTGACACTTTCGTTGCTTCAGCGGCTGACCGGGTCGTGCACGCGTGCATGACCCGATTGGTTGGCCTATCCAACCGATCGAGTGGGGGGCTGAAAGATGGCGATCTTCGTCGTTTGGCCTCCTGGATCATGCGTGACTCCTCCCGTTGCTCTGGAGACTCATGATATCGTCGTTTTATGTCCCCTACGCCGGCAAACTCCTACAAACATAAAAAAACACGGAAAAGTGAAAGAAAATAAGAAAATGCGAGAAAACGAATACAAGACGGCGAAAAATAGCGGAAAAACACAGAAGAAAATGTGCGTGAATATATGAAATATAAACGCACGTCAAAATCCCCCAAGCTGAACCTTTCCTCGTCCTTGAGGAAGATGTTGGATATGGACGACATGAATACACCCATGAGGGGATGTATGAGGGTGTACGGACCTCAGATGTCGCGTGCACGAAAGCGTGCGCGGAGGGAACCTTTTCTCGTGTGAAAAGGACCACTCGATAAGTGGAAAAAGCCACTCGATAAGTGGAAAAAGTCACTTTATAAGTGCATAAAGGCACTTGATAAGTGAATGAAGAAGAGGATAAATGAATGTGCTAATATAGGCTAATAAGCTTATAATTAGTTATTTCCTACAATAACTACCCCTAAAGCCTATAAATAGGACCCAAGGGTAAGCCATTCATACCACACTTTCCATGCCATAAGTTTGCATAAGGCATCTTATGTTCTTCTTCTCCCTTCCATTAAAATCCTCTTCTAAATAGAGATTTAGACGGTGAAACTCTGCTTCGATCCTCCGTGACGAAGTATCGACCGTTGTGGCGAATCCGAGGGCAAAGTTCAGAGATTACGGTGTCCGTGTACGCAAACGTAAGTCTCTACTTTATTCGATCCTAACATCGTTGTTTTGACAGGATCCTACATTGGTATCAAAGCCATACGGGTTCGTCCCGGTCAAACCGTCACCCCGTCGAACCGATGAACGAGGCGTTGTCTTTTTCACGAATGGGTATCCTACCATTATGGATATGGTAGGAACGCTTCATGAAGGATAGAACGCAGTGGTTGTTCTTTTCACGTTAGGGTCTTCTGTCATTACGGATATGGCAGTAACTCTCCGTGACGGGAAGAACCGACCGTTCATATCGCCAAACTCGCACTCTTCATGGATGCTGAGTCTCCATTCAAAAGGGAATGGGCGCTCTCTTCATGTGGAGCGTGTAGTTTACGAACTTTAAAGTATGTTATTTTTTCATTTTTGCACATGGCCATTGAAGGATAACTACTTTCTCGCCGAACGGGTGCTTCATCGGAGAAGAAGGTGGTGGTTATTCTCATCGGAGAAGATGAAATTTGGTGCATGATCACCATGGCCAAATGGGCTATGAAGGCAATGCACCCCCCTCCCCATGCGGAGGGGGTTGGCTACGGCCAATAACCACCACGGCCACCCCTCCGGCGGGGGTGTGCGGCCAACCCCATACAAGGGGGTGGCCGGCCCCATGGCCAAAGGCCATGGCTAGGCCAGGGCCTGGCCGGCCAGGCTGGCCGGCCAGGGCCAGGGGGCCCTGGCCAGGCCGGCCTTGGCCAGGGCCAAAGGGCCCTGGCCTCGGCCAGGGCCAGGGCCAGGCCGGCCTCGGCCAGGCCAGGGCCTGGCCGGCCCTGGCCGGGAGCCAGGGCCTGGCCAGGGCCGGCGCCCTGGCCTCAGGCCAGGGCATGGCCGGCCCTGGCCAGGGGCCAGGGCCCTGCCGGCCCTGGCAGAGGCCAGGGCCAGGCATTGGCCGGCCCTGGCTGGCCTCGGCCAGGGCAGAGGCCCTGGCCGGGGGGCCAGGGCCCCTGGCCGGCCAGATGCCCTGGCCAACCAGTGATGGACTTTTGGCCGGCATTGGCCGGCCTCGGCCAGTGCCGAGCCCCGGTTGACCCTGTTTTTTGTTGGGGGGGCTTGCATGAATGTGACATGCATGGCTAGCCCATACGGGGCCGACGGCAGTCGTCTGCGGCAATATTCTCCTATAGGGGGGAGAGCGCATGGATCCATATGGGAGCCGACGACGATGACTTGCAGAAAAATCCCCAAAGGGGGGATCCGGCCTTGGCACTGCTACGGCTCATCCTGACAATGGCCAGGGATTACCGTATATTTCGCTAGTATCATAAGGGTACTAAGTTGAAATATCGCTTTTTGCATTTGAAAAATACGTTTTCAAAATACTGCAAAATACGTTTGCAAAAATATTTTTTTTTTGAAAACTACGTTTTCAAAAAAACATTTTTTCCACTGCGAAGTACTATAAGAGTACTATCGTTTGATAAGTGAGGGGGAAATATTGAAAGTTTTTCTAGATGGTGATTGGAATCGTAGAGACCTTTCCGATTCTAGAGCAACATCTTCAATATTTTTCGAAAGTAACTTATCAAATATAATAATATCATTCCAAGTGGGATTTTTTTTTCCAAGTGGGAGTGATATTAAACTAGTCTGAAATTTCACATTCGATTGATTCAATATCTCAATGGATCATGATTCGACCAGTGGTCTTTTGGACTAGTTTGTGGGACACCTCAGCTCTGTCTGGGGGTAGTGAACCATGACCTAGCCATTTCCCTGGTCGATCCGCTGGCCGAGACTAATGAATCATGAAAATGTATGATGACTATGTGTATAAGAATTTTATGCAATGTTTTTTGATCGAACCTTCGGTTTTTGTGTCTTTTGCAGAATTTTAAAAGTAAAATGTCTTCCGCTTCAAAGAATATCGTCGCTGAGTTAAACAGAGATGAAAAACTCAACGGCGATAATTACAAACTATGGTCCATCAAGATACAATACGTTCTAGAGGAGCAAGAAGTGCTCGAAACTCTAAAGAACGTAATGATTGAACCCGAGTTGGGCACTACGGCCCAACACAGACGAGACAAGGAAGCTTTTGATGCTTGGTCTCGGAAGAACAAGATAGCCCGCATTACGTTATTGAGCAGTATGACCGATGACATAATGCGCATCTTCCGAGAACATGACTTAGCCATGGTCCAAGCTTGAGGAGAAGTTTGGTGGCACATCGGTGTCTAAACTCCGTGCCTTAACTATAAGATTTGATTCATACAAGAAACGTCCAGATCATTCCATGGGGAAACATCTGCGACATATGGCGAATCTTATCTCAGAGTTAAAGGATGCAGGTCATGTGCTCACTGATGAGCAACAAATCCAAGCAGTCATACGTTCCCTACCAAATGGGTGGGACCAAATGAAGATGCATCTCACTCACAATGAGAGCATCAAGAACTTCAGCGACGTTTCTAAGCACCTCGAGTTAGAGGAAGAGCGTCTTGCTGCCGCCAAGCCAAGTGCAGAAGTGCACATGGTTGCTAGTTCCTCACACGGGGGAAAGAAACGGAAAGATCGTTCGAAGTTTACTAACGAACGTAATAAGCAACCTGAGTCTACCAAGAAACCCAAACATAAGGGTGGACACAAGAAATGGCATAAGAAGAAAGACTTGAAGAAGATCAAGTGCTTCAAGTGCAACAAGCTCGGTCACTATGCTCGTTCGTGTACGAGTGGAAGCGACGAGGTAACTTGTAATACTAGTTACATATGTGTTTCTAGTTCAATATTTCTTGTAGAATCTAATCCATTTTGGATAATTGATTCAGGTGCCACCGACCACATAGCAAGGGACAGACGGTCCTTCGTGGAGTATCACCGGATACCCCAAGGAACGAAGTGGATCTATGTAGGAAACAACACATGTGTTGAAGTGAAAGGCGTTGGGACTTGCAAGCTAGTCTTGGACAATGGCCGCACTCTCCTACTTCATGATGTTCTCTTCGCTCCAGATATTCGAAGGAATATAATATCTGTGGTCGTGTTAATGGGTCTTGGGTATAGCTGGTTTTTTCATGATTGTAAAGTGGACTTGTTTTGTAATAATTCCTTAATTGGCACTGGGTATGTATTCTAAGGATTTATTGTATTAAATACAATGTATGACTCTTCATTTTGTAATGAAAATTTCCTTGTTACAAATTCTTCGACTTATGAGTCTGATATAATTTGTTGGCACGCAAGGCTTGGTCATATTGGACCAACACGAATGGATAGACTTGCCAAAAGTGGCCTTCTATCAAATGTTTCAAAGGTCGAAATGTCGACTTGCGAACATTGCCTTGTGGGGAAATCTTGTCGCAAGCCGTTTGGAACCGGGACAAGGGCCGAGGTTCCATTACAGCTCATCCATTCGGACATATGTGGTCCGATGAATGTCAAGACAAGACGCGGGAAGTCCTATTTCATCACTTTTATTGATGATTTCACCCCATTCGGACATATCTATTTGATATCCCACAAAAGTGAAGCATTAACCTGCTTTAAAAACTATATGAGTTTAGTGGAGAATCAATTAGATCGCAAGATTAAGGTCTTGCGAACCGATAGGGGCGGTGAATATCAATCAACAAGTTTTAAGGAACTTTGTGATGAAAAGGGCATCGTACATCAGGTAACTATGCCTTATACTCCTCAACAAAATGGTGTTGCTGAAAGGAGGAATAGGACTTTAATGGAAATGGTCCGTTCAATGATGGCGCAAGCTAACTTGCCAATCACCTTTTGGGGTGATGCATTATTGACGGCCGCTTTCATCTTAAACCGCGTACCCTCGAAATCAGTTAGCTCCACTCCTTATGAGTTGTGGAACCAAAGGTCTCCTGACTTAAACATTTTAAAACCTTGGGGATGTGCATCCTACGCACATATTTCCTCCCATAAGTATGGCAAACTTGGGCCACGGGGAAGGAAATGTATCTTTATACGATACGCAGAAAACTCCAAAGGTTATGTTTTCATTGGTCAGGAAGACAATGGGGGTCTAATTGAATTTGAGTCGAGGGATGTCACTTTCTTGGAAAACGAGTTTCCAAGACAGGGTGAGATAAGTCAGGACTTATCTCTATTTGAGATTAATGATCAAGAAGGATTACCTCATTCGAGTGGGAGAATTCTTGGTGAAGACGAAAATACGTTTCACACTTCACCAATGGATGATACGAATGACGCAAATCCTATTCCATACGGGAATAATGATCCAAGTGGGAGCATTTCTAACAACATTCCAAGTGGGAGTGATATTAGAATTGAACTAAATTCGAGTCAACAAGGACTTGAAGAATCTCAAATACGACGTAGTAGTCGTACAAGGTTGGCTCATCTAAGATTTGAGGATGAAT
Organism: Scilla litardierei; assembly: GCA_030789695.1. Classification (NCBI taxonomy): domain Eukaryota; kingdom Viridiplantae; phylum Streptophyta; class Magnoliopsida; order Asparagales; family Asparagaceae; genus Scilla; species Scilla litardierei. The sequence continues at coordinate 27,480,658 of CM061130.1, read as the reverse complement.
TTCCGCAAACCTTTATGACTTTACTACAAGATGATGGCGAGCCTGCTACTTTCAAACAGGCCGTGTCATGCACTGCGAAAGACAAATGGATGGAAGCGATGAAAGAAGAGTTGGAATCCATGAAAGTTAACCAAGTCTGGGACTTAGTTGACTTACCCAGAGGACATAGAGCTATTGGGAACAAATGGGTTCTCAAGATCAAGCTTAAGGCTGATGGCTCTATAGACAGATATAAAGCTCGCCTTGTCACGAAAGGTTTTACGCAACAGGAAGGGATAGACTACGAAGAGACCTTCTCACCTGTTGTTCGTTTTACCTCGATTCGCCTGATTCTGGCTATGGTAGCTTGCTTAGACCTCGAATTACATCAGATGGATGTAAAGAATGCTTTTCTCAATAGAGAATTGGACGAGGAAATCTATATGGAACAACCAACAGGGTTTGTAAAAGAAGGAAACGAACATAAGGTTTGTAAACTTCGTAAGTCCATATATGGTCTTAAACAATCCTCGAGGCAATGGTATATACGATTTCAAGAAGTTGTCTTATCAAATGGTTTTTCCATGCTTGATGAAGACAACTGCGTATATATCAAGAGGATTAAGAGCAAGTACGTCATTATGTCTCTATATGTAGATGACATTTTAATAGCCGGAAATGACAAGGGCTTTGTGATGGATATCAAGGCTTGGCTTTCATCAGTTTTTGAGATGAAAGACATGGGAGAAGCCGCATATATCCTTGGAGTTAAGATTTCAAGGAATCGTTCGAAGAAACTTCTTTCTCTTTCACATGAGACTTATATAAAGAAGGTTCTAGAACGTTTTAATATGCAGGACTGCAAGTCCATTGATACTCCTATAAGCAAGTGCGACAATTTATGTCTGAAATCGTGTCCAAAGAACCAAAAGGAAAAGGAAATTATGGAAAAATTTCCATATTCCAGTGCAGTTGATAGTCTTATGTACGCTATGATGTGTACAAGACCGGACATCTGTTTTGCCGTTGGAATGGTAAGTCGTTACCAATCCAATCCAGGGCAAGTACACTGGAAAGAGGTTAAGAGGATATTGCGGTATCTTAAGGGAACTGCGGACTATGCTTTATGCTATCAAGGAGATGTCTTGAGGCTTGAAGGCTACACTGATGCTGATTGGGCGGGTGATCTCGATGAGCGACGATCGACCTCAGGATATGTTTTTCTACTCGGATCTGGTGCAATATCCTGGAGTAGCAAGAAACAATCCTGCATCGCACTTTCAACTATGGAAGTCGAGTTTGTAGCATTTAGCATGACAGTCCAAGAGGCTGTTTGGCTTAGGAAGTTCTTAGACAGGCTAATTGATGCAAGTAACTCTGGTGTTGTACCTATACACAGCGACAGTCAAGCATTTATAGCCTATGTCAAAGATCCTAAATTCCATTGTAAGACAATACACATAGATATCCGCTACAAATTTGCAAAAGACTATGATAAGAACAAGAAGGTAGACATAAGGTACATATCTACGCATGAGATGATAGCGGATCCGCATACGAAGGTGATCCCCAGAGATGTGTTTTACAAACACTTATCATCTCAAGGATTGCGTAAGAGCTGAGTTGTACCAATGTAAATTCCCATGTCTGTAAATGATCAAATTTAATAAAAGAATAAGTTCTTTTCGACATTGCATATGAATTCTTTAAGAAATGTTTGTGTACATTTTTTTGAAATCTCAGCTATACTTTCTAGTATGTCGGACAGATTAAGGTTGGCTCTCTCACATGAGTAACCGCCTTTATTCTATCAGACGGATAAAATAAAGATGAGACCTGTTTAAAGTCAAAATCGTCAGATGGATAATTTAGAGTCATGACTTAAACAAAATGGTCGTATGAAAGATCTGCATCATATGGATGCTTACAAAAGATCTAAGAGGATTCTTAAATCCTATCTGTCTTATGCGGGATGTGGGTCCAGAAGATTATTTGAGTAGTAAAAGGGACTCAAAATCAGACATTGTGGTGTCTGATCATCATCCTTACAACATCATTAAGACATACGCTCACTGGGAAAGGAGTGATGTTGTAATACGTATTCATACTACGTATGCATTTTGACCATTGGGTTAGAATAGTAATTGTGTTTACTATTATGTGAGACCCAAAGACCACATGGGTCTTAACTCGTTACCCTTATGGACTCTAATTGGTTCCTTTAGATTTGACCGGGTGATTGCTATCTTAGCAAGTTGCTTATGGACTATGGTCAATTCAGTCCGGCGGGGCATGTTAGAAAAGCAAGTCAAGTCAAGATCGAAAGAATCGCAAGAAGAGAAAGATTAATTTCATATTCACATTTGGACTTTAAAGATTCAAAGCTGGCCAGCCAATTGTAATCCAGATGGGATTCAATTATTGAATATAAAGTATAAGAAATGTGAAGAAATAATCTAGGGTAAAGCATGCGTTGATCTACTCAACTTTGCACCTCGAGGGGTGTTGTGTATCTCTAACAAGTGCACAACAGCGGACTCTATGCGCATGACGGTCACACGGCCTATTTCTCGGTATGATAAATAGAAGAGTTAAAGGAAAAGATGTTTCCTTACAATCCCCTCAAGTGTGAGTGGGAAATGTTGGATATGGACGACATGAATACACCCATGAGGGGATGTATGAGGGTATACGGACCTCAGATGTCACGTGCACGAAAGCGTGCGCGGAGGGAACCTTTTCTCGTGTGAAAAGGACTACTCGATAAGTGGAAAAAGTCACTTTATAAGTGCATAAGGCACTCGATAAGTGAATGAAGAAGAGGATAAGTAAAAGGGCTAATATAGGCTAATAAGCTTATAATTGGTTATTTCCTACAATTACTACCCCTAAAGCCTATAAATAGGACCCAAGGGTATGCCTTTTACACCATCCCATCCATGCCATAAGTTTGCATAAGGCATCTTATGTTCTTCTTCTCCCTTCCATTAAAATCCTCTTCTAAATAGAGATTTAGGCGGTGAAACTCTGCTTCGATCTTCCGTGACGAAGTATCGACCGTTGTGGCGAATCCGATGGCGAAGTTCAGAGATTACGGTGCCGCGTACGCAAACGTAAGTCTCTACTTTATTCGATCCTAACATCGTTGTTTTGACAGGATCCTACAGAAGACGAGTGAGAGTAGGAGCTCGGAGGGAGAAAATAGAGAGGAAGAGAGAAAGAAGAGAACTCTAAATCCTAAATCGCCCGCCAGGGCCAACAAAACCAAAAACGACACACCAAGCAAGCAAATGCCAAATCACATCACTAAACCGAGGAATACGAGTCCAGACAAGTGCCGTGGGCCCACGCCGTGAAGCGCGAGTGAGTGTGGTCGTGTGCTAGTAGTCGGTGTCACTATCTACATCGTGCAGTAAGCTCCATATACAGAAATCCAAGAATTGACCCTAATATCGATTCGATTTAGGAATAGCGGTGAACATATAGCTCAAGCATGCATGAGAAGAGTATGAGAATAGAAACGCATCATGTGTCAAGGACTCCACAGCTAGGGATTCGGACATCACCACACTATCGCCTAGATAATAGCTAGAAATTCCCTATTCCAAGTGTTTTCGAAAGCGATGGGGGTTGAGATGATGTGGAGTAGAACACTCGGTGCAAATTCTCGCATTTCCTTTATTCTCGATAGGTAGGGAAATATTCACACACATATTTTTGGGTTTTGGATATATGTATATATATTTTTTTAAATTTTTGGCTACACACACATATATATTTGCTTTCTTTTCTCTTTTCTCTCTTTTTTTTGGATTTTTGGATTTTGGGGTATGTACACGTGTGTACTCTCCCAAGTGGGAGAACGGTACACGACGAGGAGATTTGCACCAAGTAAAAATAAAAAGAAGTCGGATTCTAAACACTTGGGAAATGGAGATATTTCGCTGATCAGAGCATAGGCTAAAATGGGTTATCCTAGTCCTAACTGTGGAATCCCGACACATGCGAAATGAAGCATACAATATGTATATTCATGCATACAGAAGCAGATAAGATAGGCAAATACCGCATATTCAAATCGAAGCATGATAATCTAGGGGTCATTCCTAGACAGGTATATAAATCAAAATCACAAAGTAGAAGCACACCAAACGCTAGGCATGACACACGACTCACATAAAAGCAAAGTGGACCCACGAAGCGTGAAATGCAAAGGGACTCGGCTTCCTATGGTTAGTGAATGTGATTATCGAAGCTATCCTAAGTGTGTGCATGATCATGTGGCAATTCATCATATGGGGTCATCTCTAGGAGAGAGGGAACAAAAGATGAGAAGAAAAAGAAAAACACGATGGAAAACGACTCAAAAACGAAGAAAAAGAGCACAAATGACGCACAAAGAGAGACTCCCCCAAGCTGAAACTGCATTGCCCTCAATGCAATAGAAGTAAATACGGGAGGGCAAAGAAAACGGGGGGAATACGCACCGACACAAAAAAAAGAAAAACATGAAAAACACATGAACGAAACTAAAAATTAAAGAAAAAGAAACACTCAAATAAAAGATATAAAACACGACGAAAGAACACATAGACATAGACACACAACAACGACACGCGAAAACATGCACACAAATCGATTCCCCCCAAGCTGAACATGACTATGCTAGCGAAATGACATGATCAATGTGATGCAGAAATATGCTAGGGGAAAATCGGAAAAGAAAAGAAAGAAATCAAAATGCAGGAGAGGACGAGTCCTCGTCCTCCTGGGTAGAGGATGGGGGTGAAATGATAGAAGGCACGACATGAAGGATTATTATGATGCAAAAGCAAATCCTAGATATGCTCCCCTTGCTAATGAGAGGAGACGAGGTTATTCAAATCTAAACTACAAAGCTGTAAATTTTTACACTACTGGATTAGGCTACACCTGAGCATAGGCGGATCCAAGATCTGAAGTGGGGCAGGTAGCTGCTCTAACTACTCCTTCTGTGGCTCCGTCAGAAGCGCTGTACCACGTGTGCCAATGGACCCAAGCAATGCACCTCCAAGCATCCCTCGTAGGTGTCCACCTGTGACCTGCAAAGGACGAGGTGCATTAGCCCATGGCAATAAATTATTTCCCAAAATATATGTATCCCAGAGATAATCGTCAACATAAGATGGACAAATAATAAAAGGGTGACGAATACTCCCTGAGAATGGGTCGCTATCCTCTGTACTAGCGACGACCAAATCCTCGCTTTCCATGAGAAGTGGCTTTCCAGGTGGTGACACGCTGCAGCATACCTCAAGGGAAGTAGATCATGTGTCCTGTGAGAGATATGGTGTGTCAAATATATATGAGTCTAAAGAAATAGGAAGTGAAAAGCGAGACTCAAATGTGGAGTGAGAGTGAATATGAAAATCTCCCTGAATAGGGGCAATATGCTCAAGTAGATGCTCAGCCGCAGAAGAAGTGGAGCGTGACGGTAGAGGTAGATGTGGCTCGGGCTCCATGAAGTGGACGATCGTATCCAAGCCCTCATGCACATCCTCCTCGATGGTATGCATAAGCTCTGTAGTCTCCTCGGTGCTCTCGTAGGACTCATGCGGGGTATCCAAATCAAGACAAGAAGTCTCTCCCATAGATCCTAGAGAAGTCTTCACATCCTCACTATCATCATCAAAAAATGATTCGTCATCCAAGTGGTAGTGATGGAAAAATGGGGTGTCGGCATGAGATGTGTCTATGGTGGCCGATGGCATGGTGGTCTCAACCATGAAAGTGGGTATATCCTCTCCTTCGTCCCCTCTCCTTGGTGTAGGCTTGGTGATTGGTGCCATCAAGTTTTGTAAGAATTGGCCTTGGTTAAACATGGCACTTTCGAGGAGAGACACGAGGCTTGATTCTTCTTGTGTTGATGGAGGGATATAAGGTTGAGGAAATGGATGGGAGGTGTTTAGGCAATGGTTGTGGGAAAATATTTGGCCTTGGTGTAGGGGCAGGCTCTCAAGCGTAAATAGGCAATCATAATACATGTGTCCTGGCACCCTACAAGTCTCACAAACCACAATTGAATAAGGATCGTATCCTCCCATCTGAGCATCGAAATTTGATCTCCACATGGTTATAGCAAAGATACCTGGACAACAAAAATAAGAAAACTAGAGAGGAGCGTTAATAGTACAAGAGAATAACAAAAAGATAATATAATGGTAGGGGAAAAATTTCTCGGTTATTGTATTTGTTTTTTATGCGTAGTCTAACGAACCCAAGCTAAGCTAATATCAAACTGAAAGCCTCCCTGGCAATGGCGCCAAAAACTTGACCGGCGCCCCGTTTACGGTTTGGGCGCTGTGTCGTTTTACCGCAAGTGCACGTTTAGTGTAGGGTGCGGGTTTATCGAACTCAGGAAGGTGGATGGCTTGAATGGCTACTAACCTCGCCTAGGCTGTGTGCTAGCTACGCGGACAATATGGTTGGAAGTGAAGAAATAAAAGAAAGAAATAAAAAGACACGAAATGAATCCCCGCTAACACGGGCTAGAGCATTCATGACACTTGGCATTTGACTTGACCCAGGGTGAGACATTGCCCCAAAAGGTGGTATCTAGCATCCATGGCCCGATATTCCGGTCGGTGCCTAGTACGCTAGGCCTACTCGGTTCTGGACGATGGGCATTAACACCTTCCGCAACCGGGAGCATTAAGGCCACAATGATAACTCCCAACACTTCGTCCAAGCCGTTCCCATGCACGAAGACTCAATGTCAACACTAGGGGTGTGAGCTGTGGCTAGGGAGTCAACCGCCAAGTTTATTCCCCCTTGGCCCGACGGTCAGAGGTGGTCTTTTTCCCGCCAATGACAATGAAACACCCCCGCGTAACCCTAATGGCCAAATAGGTCGAATGTGATTTCTAGCAATACATCAAAGCGGATCTTGACTGGACAAGACACCGGAACCCAATCCCCAACCCAACTAGTGTGTTGCCGTACGAATTGGACCCAAATTGCTAGAAATCCCCATTGACACAATTCATCAAACACATGCCATGCAATCAAGTGAAACCTAGTTTTCCAAGCATCAATCCTACCATAACCAGTATTAGGGTTCATCAAGAGCTACTCAATGGTGAAGAACATAAAAGAAAGCAATAAAAATGACAAACACACATTCACCATTGAGCAAAATGAAAACAATACAAAACAATGGGAAATAAGAGAAAGAAATACTTATCTTGAGTTTGAATCTTCAATCCAATACAAGATTTATTGATCAAAAGACCTAATCTAAACTAACATAAGCCCCCCCAACAAAGGGGTTGAAAAAGCCCTAAAAACTGAAGAAGATCCCCTTAGAGTCGGCCAACCTCGTGTATTTATAGCCCCCCTTCGAAACCCTAATGGTTTGGGTCCCAAACCCGCAGAAAAATCATCACCCGATCGGTTGATGAGTCAACCGATCGGGTGAGAGCCATGAAGATCTTCAACCGGGTGCTGAGGCGAGCGGGTGGCATAACCAGGTCTCGTTAGAGGAATTACGGCTACAGGTGAACCGATCGGGTGAAATGTCACCCGATCCGTTGAAACTCAGCTCCAATTTCCAGAGAGAGAGGTCGGTTTGAACCGGTCGGTGACCTGGTCGGTTGACACTTTCGTTGGTTCAGCGGCTGACCGGGTCGTGCACGCATGCATCACCCGATCGGTTGGCCTATCCAACCGATCGGGTGGGGGGCTGAAAGATGGCGATCATCGTCGTTTGGCCCCCTGGATCACGCGTGACTCCTCCCGTTGCTCCATGGACTCATGATATCGTCGTTTTATGCCCCCTATGCCGGCAAACTCTTGCAAACATACAAAAACACGGAAAATTGAAAGAAAACAAGAAAACACGAGAAAACGAATACAAGACGGCGAAAAATAGCGGAAAAACACAGAAGAAAATGTGCCCTGCGTTTGCGCCATAAAGCTTGACGTCCCCCACGTTTGCGCATCAGATGTGTGCAATATATATGATTGGGGGCGTGAGATTTAAATATTTATAACCGCAAGCGCACGGTGTTGTAGTGTGGCTTGGGGGTCGAACTCAGGGAGGCGTGGTTGTGCTTGTGTCAAGAAGGACCAAATTCACCCCATGGGCGAGCTAGCCCGAATCGGTAGATGGGTTGTCACTGAAAATAGAATGCGAGGGATAAACAATATAAAGGGAAAACCCAGGACTTCGGTTTCCATCCTATCGTGTGATTCTCGCCGATACGGCCTACAGGTAGGATAACGATCGGAATTAGGGTCTAATGGTGAGACGTTGCCTCTAAGAGTGATACCAGCGTCACATGGGCCCGATATTCTGGTCGGTGCCCAGGATGATACGCCGGACTACACGGGTTCGGTCAGTGGGCATTCCCATGTCCATTAACACTGAGCGACTCCGGGAGCACTAAGCTCGCAACGATAACTCCCAACATCTCATCCTGCCGCTCCCGCGTGCTAAGATTCGACGTCTACGCTAAGGGCATGAGCTATGGCTAGGGAGTCAACCGCCAAGTTTATTCCCCCTTGGCCCAACGGTCAAAGGCGGTCTTTTTCCCGTCGATGACAATAAAACACCCCGCGTAACCGATAGATTCCTAATCCCTATCGATTTCCTAGTCCTATGGACGCATCGGGGAGAACCCACGAAGGGGTTTCCACCAAAATCCCAGATTTGGGAACTACTCACACATATTTACTAAAAAGCAATCTAAATCAAAATCGACCGTTAAAAACATGATCAGGCGATTGAAAAGCAGTAAGAGCGATGCAAATAACACTATATTAAAGTTTGGTAAGGATCAGACAACTTACAAATATCTGAAAAATTACAGCCGTCAAGAGAGAGAAAAAACAGCAAAAAATAACAACTCCCCGAATCTGGAAACCTAGGTTCTGTATTTATAGAAAACGACATCACCCGATCGGTTGAAGAATCACCCGATCGGGTGACCTGCTGCGAACTTCAGCAGCCATCTTCGAGACTTCACCCGGTCAAACGACACGGTCAGTTGATTGAAGCTGCTCGTCGTTTGGATCTTGATCGTCGTCGGGTGAACCGATCGGTTGATAAATCAACCGATCGGTTGGAATTGTTGCCCAAAAGACAGTAACTTCGGACATTTTGGCACGGTCTGCTGACGGTCGGGTGAGCTCTCCGGGTCGTCTTCTTCGGGGAAACAGCTACAGGTGAACCGATCGGGTGAATATCACCCGATCGATTGAGTTTCAGCTCCAATTTCCAGAGAGATCAGTCGTGTTGAACCGGTCGGCGACCTGGTCGGTTGACACTTTCGTTGCTTCAACGGCTGACCGGGTCGTGCATGTGTGTATCACCCGATCGGTTGGCCTATCCAACCGATCGGGTGGGGGGCTGAAAGATGGTGATCTTCGTCGTTTGGCCCCCTGGATCACGCATGACTCCTCTCGTTGCTCCGGGGACTCATGATATCGTCGTTTTATGTTCCCTACGCCGGCAAACTCCTGCAAGCATACAAAAACACGGAAAAGTGAAAGAAAACAAGAAAACACGAGAAAACGAATACAAGACGGCAAAAAATAGCGGAAAAACACAGAAGAAAATGTGCGTGAATATATGAAATATAAATGCACGTCACAGCACTACACAGAAACACACCTCAGGGACTAAGCCAGACCAAATATTCAAATTCTCTACATTCTAAATAAATTACATCAGCATGAGACTATGGAACCTAGCTAGTGATCTTCGTACAAATCATCACAAACTAATAGAGTATCCAGTGGACTCCATTATGAAGGTGAATCTTCAAATTCATAACATCTCTTAAATGCATAACCTAAAAATTACCCGTAGTGGCTCTCCATCCCAACCCATGGCACCCTATCACATTTTCAAGGAAAACAAGTTTCAGCCCTGCTCAAACTTCATTGCCAACCCATCCATCGTTGATTTCTCCTTCTCTTGAGTTTCCTTGTGCTATCCTATCATGCCGACATCTTCACTAAAACACATCTACCCTGAGTTTACATCCAAACTCATTGCATCCATCGTAAACCAATCTGTCATAAAATCTCCACATATAAGCCAAATTCACATTGTTCTCATAGCAAGATAGGGTCTTCACAATGTGTTACCCACTCTGCTAGTAATCAAGTCATCCATATTAGCTCTAGGATCTCCGTATTGACTATAAATGCCACTATACATTCTCCATCATTGCCTACAATGGTATCTGCATATGGACTTCCCCATCAAGCAGCACTCTTTTGCCAATACCAATATTGTTGATCTTGTAATTCGAAATAAGTACATCCATCTCATTTGCCACCTTTCACCTCCACATATTTCGATACTTTCTAAAGTATTTCCTTTTAGCATCATCAACTCATCAAATATCACAGATCGACTAATCAAGTTCTTCTTTGTATCTAAACTCTAAATTATATTATCTTCAATATTATCCATGTATCTCAACATAACACACTTCTTTCCTTTGTCATCAAACGTATCACCTTTCTCATGAATATAAACCGTGTTATGGGATTAATCATGCACATTAAAAGTATAAGAACATTGTAGAGTGAACCTTTAGTTGGAGAGCGAACCAACCCCCGATTGGCGGGGCTCCGATGTATGTCATGGGTGCCAGGACCGAGCAATCTCCTCAGTTATCTATAGCACAAAAAGATCATCAGGGGGTCATGTCTGGCACCAGACCAAATTCCCTCTAATGCATAAGTCAGTGGCTGACTCGAAAGGACTCGGTGGGGCTAGGTCCGACCTATTAGGAGGCCATATGTTAGTCCTTCGATTGAGCTATGGAGGAGAATATAGATTTGGTAGAATAGATATTGGATATTAGACTACATCCATGTAGGATCTCAGAGATCTTCCTTTTCTCCTGTCACCCTCATGGATTCTTATGATGAGCCGTTGCCTCGTGGCGTCTTGGACTAATAATGAAGCTTTATTGTTGTCATTAACAATGAAGCACTGGTGAGGAAGTATTAACCGGAGAAATTGTCACCATTGATGAAGAAATGAATGTAGGCTATAATTTCTGGATTAATGACTATGAAAGCAGGCCATAATTGGTGTAATAATGCCCATATATCCCAAGATCAACCGCTACAAATGTTGAGGTTGTGTTATGTGGCATGAGAGAGAGAGAGAAAGAGAAGTGAATCATGTCATATAATTAGGTCTGCTTGCAAAATCATCTAGGGACAATAATTGGTCGGCCTGATGAGAAGTAAGTCAGCTTACAGGAGAGTAGCCCCCCGCCTTACGGTGGACTTATTCGATCGACGACGAGGGTAGTGTCCCTTTGACTAACGGCTGATAGGGAGTAGGTGGCCTACTGGGAGAGTGGCCCCAGTCTTATGGCAGACGATAAGTAGACCTCCTGGGGGAGTGCCCTGAAACTTATGGCTGACGATAGGTCGGCTCGCTGGGGAGTGACCCCAGCCTTACTGTAGATAAGATGCTGGCTAGCTGAGGTAGTGACCCCCAGCCTTACTGCACACGGTAGGTTGGCCCACTTGGAGAGGGGCAATCAGCCTTATAGATGATGATATGTCGGCCTAATAAGGGAGCAACCCCCATCTTTACGGTGGCCAGAAGTTCGGCCCGCAGGGGGAGCGGTGACGCGTGTTTATATTTTATATATGCACGCACATCTTCTTTGTGTTTTTCCGTTGTTTTCCGTCGTCACGTATCCGTTTTCTTGTGATTTCTAGTTTTCTTTCACTTCTTCGTCTTTTTGTGTGAATGCAGGAGATTGCCAGCGTTGGGGATGTTTAAAGAAGATATCATGAATCCCCGGAGCAACGGGAGGAGCCACGCACGATCCTGAGGGTTAAATGACGAAGATCGTTATTTCTCAGCCCTCAACCGATCGGGTGGACCAGCCACCTGGTCGGTTGATGCACGCGTATCCTACCCGGATGACAACTAAAGATGAGTAGCGGCTCACCCGATCAGTTCAGCGATCGGGTGAACCGACAGAGCTCTCTGTCTAATTGCACTGAATTCCAACCGATCGGTTGAAATATCACCCGATCGGTTCACCTGTAGCTGTAATTCCTCAAACGACGACCCGATCATGCCACCCGCTCGCCTCAGCGCCCGGTTGAAGATATGTAAAGGTCTCACCCGATCGGTTGACTCATCAACCGATCGGGTGGTGATTTTTCTGCGGTTTTGGACCCGAACCATTAGGGTTTCGAAGGGAACTATAAATACAAGGTGTTGGCTGACTGATGGGGGATCCTCCTCGATTTTTAGGGCTTTTTCGGTCCCTTTGCTGGGGGCTTAGGTTAGTTTAGATTAGGTCTTTTGATCAATAAATCTTGTACCGGATTGAAATATTCAAACGCGAGATAAGTATTTCTTTCTCTTGTTTTCCATTGTTTTGTATTGTGTTTATTTTGCTTGATGGTGAACGTTTGTATGTCGTTTCTGTTGCTTGTTTTTATGTTCTTCACCATTGAGTAGTATTGATGAACCCTAATACGGGTTAGAGTAGGATTGATACTTGGGTTGTTTCATTTGGCTTGGTTGCATGGCATGTGTTCGATAGAATGTGTCAATGGGGATTTCTAGCAATCGGAGTCCAATTCGTATGGCAACACACAAGTTGTGTTGGGGATTGGGGCCCGGTGTCTTGTCCAGTCAAGATCCGCTTTGATGTATTGCTAGAAATCACATTCGACCTATTTGGCCATTAGGGTTATGCGGGGGAGTTTCATTGTCATTGGCAGGAGAAAGACCGCCTCTGACCGTCGGGCCAATGGGGAATAAACTTGGCGGTTGACTCCCTAGCCACAGCTCACACCCCTAGCGTAGACATTGAGTCCTCGTGCGTGGGAACGGCTTGGACGAAGTGTTGGGAGTTATCATTGTGGCCTTAATGCTCTCGGTTGCGGTCGGTGTTAATGGACATGGGAATGGCCACCGTCCGAAACCAGGTAAACCCGGCGAACTGGGCATCTACCGGAATATCGGGCCCATGGACGCTAGGTACCACCTTTTGGGGGCAATGTCTCATCCTGGGTCAAGTCAAATGCCAAGTGTCATGAGTGCTCTAGCCCGTGTTAGAGGGGATTCATTTCTTGTCTTTTTATTTATTTCTTTTATTTCTACGCTTCCACCCACATTATCCGCGTTGCTAGCACACAACCTAAGCGAAGCTAGTAGCCATTCAAGCCATCCACCTCCATGATTTCGATAAACCCGTACCCTACACTAACCGTGCACTTGCGGTAAAACGACACCGCGCCCAGACCGTAAACGGGGCGCCGGTCAAGTTTTTGGCACCGTTGCCGGGGAGGCGTTCGGTTTGATATTAGCTTAGCTTGGGTTCGTTATACTACGCAAAAAAAAACAAATACACTAACCGAGAAAATTTTTTTCGCCCACCATTATATTATCTTTTTGTTATTCTCTTGTGCTATTGACGCTTCTCTCTAGTTTTCTTATTTTTGTTGTCTAGGTATCTTTGATATTGCAATGTGGAGATCAGATTTCGATGCTCAGATGAGAGGATACGATCCCTATTCATTTGTGGTTTGTGAGACTTGTGGGATGGCAGGGCACGTGTATTATGATTGCCCATTTACGCTTGAGAGCCTCCCCCTACCCCAAGGCCAAACATTTTTCCACAACCTTAGCCCAAACACCTCCCATCCATTTCCTCAACCTTATATCCCTCCACAAACACAAGAAGAATCAAGCCTCGTATCTCTCCTTGAAAGTGCCATGTTTAACCAAGGCCAAATATTACAAAACCTTATGGTACCAATTGTCGAGCCTACACCAATGAGAGAGGATGAGGAAGAGGATATACCCACTTTCATGGTTGAGACCACCATCTCATCGGCCACCTATAGACACATCTCAAGCCGATACCCCATTTTTCCAACACTACCACTTGGATGACGAAGCATTTTTTGATGATGATAGTGAGGATGGTGTGATTTCTATATGATCTTTGGGAGAGACTTCTTATCTTGATTTGGATACCCCACATGAGTCCTATGAGAGCACCGAGGAGTTTGCAGAGATTATGCATACCGGCGAGGAGGATGTGCGTGAGGACAAGGACACCACGACCACATACAAGGGGTCCGCTCCACATCCACTGTAATGGTCACTTTCTGACCTTATGAGTTTCTACGTGCACGTGCTTTTTCGTGCACGTGTTTTATTTGACTCTTTTTTGGTTTCGGTATATACGATGTGATATGCCGTTGTGACCGTATGGAAGTGTAGAATTTTATAGTAATTTTTGGGAACGTCATTTCATGGCTCGTTTTCTCGCAAAACAGCTTTGAATAGAAGGGCGTTTTGGTCTTTTGGCCTCAACACTCGGTTCCCGATTTTACGATAATTTTTGGTAGGTGTAACATGCGATCGGACCCTGTAGCCCCATACTTCTCATCTCAATGATTGTCCCGGTATTTTCGGATTATTTTTCCGATGCCCGTGGTGGAAGATATCCCCTAATTAATTTCAACCGTTGATTAGCCCTTAATCCATTTGAATTTTGAATTAAATCAAATCTGAATCAAATCCCTCATTCACTCCCACGTATCATGGGATTTTATTTCAGCCACTATTCACACATCTCCTTTCCCATATCTCCACTCTCCCTATCTCTATCTCTCTCTCCCATTTAACCAAAAACCCAAAGACAACTATCAAAAACCCTTCTTCATTTTAAGGAAACTAGGGCAGCCGCAATACATCACGCAAAAACCTATATCCAGCCGCCACCCCTCTCTTCTCCGGCCACCCAAGACCACCAGTGACCTCCCCTGACCTCCGGCCACCTTACCACCTCTGGCCCCTTTTCTCTCTCCTCCCTTTTCTCTCTCTAAAACCCCTCATAGCCGCAAGTGTCACAGATCTGGCCGCCGGCCATCTAACTCACGGCCAGCCGTCGCCGGCCACCGCCTCTGGTCACCACCCCTGCAACTTTGTTCCTCTTTGACCCCTCTCTGCTCTGCAACTTCCCTCATGCTCATAGCCCATATGTAGCTCCCGGAATCATCGTCGGAACACACCGTATCGGCTGTTTTTCACAGATCTGGAAGCTGAACTTCCACGCCGGCTCATGCCCGCCTCCGGCCACCCACTCCGGCGATCTCCACCAGCATTGAACTCCTCTTTGACCCCCCGATCATCTCTAACTCCCCTTACCCTTTTTCCTCATCTCTACCTCCTCGAAACATCTCCCGAACTCGACTTAACGACAGTTTTACAGATCTGCGCCACCGCCAGAAAAACTCGCGCCCACCGGCCATCTGGCAACCTACGATGACCACCCTACCGTTGTTGGACTCCTATCGAAATCCCCTACCAACTGCAATTTCTCTCATGCTCATATCTCACATGTAGCTCCTGAAAAATCCGTCAAAACCAAGCCCAGCTGCTATTTTTGACAGATCTGTGCGCTGAACTTCGACGCCCGCGCACGATCACCTCCGACTACCCCCAGTGACAATTCCACTGTCGTTGGCTTCATATTGAAGTCTTTTACCTTCTGCAACTTACCGTTGTCACTGATCATCGCTGGAATTCCGCTTAGAGGCGCGACAACGAGCATTGCATGAATCTGTCCTCCCCGGCCTCTCATGGCCACCCACCACAGTACGCTCACGCCGCCGGCCACCCACCGGACCGCGCATCTTCCTCTGGTACTACTTCATCTTCCGGTAGTTCTCTTGGACTCTCAAAGTTCACGTGCATTGCCACACGCACGTGTTTTTAGCTGACGTCGCCGTTATCGTAAAGATCTGTTGCGCTACTCGCAATGGGAGGAGGATCATTGTTAGCTCGCTGATTTCACGCCACCACCCCGCTGTCCAGAGATACCTCACTGCACTACCCACGGCCGAGGAGTTCCAGACGACGCGGATATTTCGCCGTTTAGACCCGACTTCCGCTTGTTGGATGACATCACGAGAATGGTTTTCCTAGCGAGTAGTAAAACCCAAACCGTAGCTAACCAAAACCTAAACTAAAATTGGTCAACTTGAACTAAATTTATTTTCTGCATCTTTAAAACGTTGCCCACCATAGGAAAGATCGACGAACGGACTTATTTTCTGTGCACATACGGTATACGTCGATCTAGACTGAACAAACACCAAAAATGTGACTTTTGACAGATAGGGTAGTCCCGTCATTTTAGAAACAAACCCTAATAGGATTTGTTGAAAACGCGACCTGACACCATCGCCGTGGCCCTGTTTCAGACGGACTACCGTAGACGAGACGATTGGACGGGACACTCCGGACGAACGACACACTCGCCACCGCAGGCAAGTGTACTCACTTGCACTTTTGGCCGTGCCTAGGCCTTAGACTGCTAGAACTATTAAACTGTGAACAAAGAGAACCAGACGTGAAGTGATAGCGTCCAGGACACCACATGACGGCTTAGACTTGACGACGAAGTCTAAGCTCAACAACAACTTTTGACACCTTAGGGTTATCTTATGTGTGTGTACGTGTGGACCCCCTAGAAGAACCAACCCTGTCATGTCACGTCGTGTCTTGTTTTACACAGCCTGCGGGCAATAGGGCACTCTCCAAGCTAGAGTGAGCAATCCCTTGTACTGATACACAGCCTGCAGGCAATAGGGCACTCACCAGTGAGTGGGTGATCCCTTGTACTTGTTGGGGTTTTGGCGGACCCCAGAGCTCGGATCCGTATCCGTCCTAAGTCGGACGGACCACGGAGGCACAAAAATCGCAGCGGAAAAACAGAAATCTTAATTTCTACACTAGCTAAACATTTTAGCTAGGCTCTGGGGAGCCAGAACCCAGCCCGATCTATGCCGACTTGGAGTGGGTCTGACCACTCCAAGAAGGATCTACACTAAGCGACTAATTAAAATTACGCTAAAAAAACGCTTAACCACATACCCGGAATCTTGGCCCTGGAGCAGGCAAGATGTACCGCACCGTCTTGAGAAGCTCCTCGTACCCGAGCCGCGTTGACCCGATCTCCCTGAGCCGCCTCGCACCCTCGCACCGATCCGCCCGAGCCGCTTTCGCCTCCGAGCCGATCACACGCGGTAGAAAGTTTCACTTGAGAAGAAACCCGCGTCTTAGACGTCCGGATCGGATCCAAACCCCTTTCGTAGTCGTGCTAGGACTACTCCAGAGAATAGGAAAGTAGAGAGAGAGATTTAGTCGCGGACCGAGCTTGCTCAATAATTTGGAGCTACCCGATCGTTGACTGGTGTGTTTTTCAACGAGGAGAGTGCACCCCTATTTATATAGGGAGTGAGCACTCAACTTCTCGTTGCGGGCAATGTGGGACAATTCCCATGAAGAGAAAATTCAATTAAGCCATTTGGCTTAATTTCAACTTTAAAGTTAGCCTTTCACAAAGTCAAACTTTAACTAAATAATTCTCCTCACATACTAAACTTCAGACACCAAACAAGCTATCAATCAGAAGAGCTTGGAATGGTGAACGCGTAGGAACTGACGGTGACGAATTTCGACTTCGTTTGACCCCTCAAACAATTGCTCAAAGTTTAGCAATTTACACAAAATTCGTAGCCGTCATTAGGGTTTTCAAAAACCCTAATTGACTTAAGTTGCGGGCGCGCCCGCTAGACTTAGCGGGCGCGCCCGCCCAAGGGGGAAGGGCGGGTCACCCGCCCGCTGCAAGCAGCGGGCGGGCGCCCGCTGCTGCAGCGGGCGGGCGCCCGCTGCAAGCAGCGGACGCTGGCCCGCTGCAAGCAGCGGGCCGCGCCCGCTGCACAAGCGGGCACGGGCCCGCTGTGCAGCGGGCCGCGCCCGCTTGCAGCGGGCGCTGGCCCGCTGCGTGCAGCGGGCCGTGCCCGCTGCATCAGCGGGCGCTGGCCCGCTGTGCAGCGGGCCACGCCCGCTAATGCAGCGGGCGCCCGCCCGCTGCACACAGCGGGCCATGCCCGCTGCTGCAGCGGGCCGCGCCCGTTTTGCCCTTGCACATGGGCCTCTTGGCCCGGTGGGTCTAACCCACTTCCCTTTGAACTCTTTCTGCGTTTCTGGGCTCGTTTGAGCTCCGATTTGGACACGGTTTGAACCTGTGTTTAGACCGGGACGATCCCGTCATCCAGGTAACCCTTTCCAACAAGTTTGTTCCTACTAAATTCGTCGTAACTAATTTACAACACGTTTAGTTAAAGTTAGCATCTAATGCAACGTTATGTCCCTATTGCTATTGCGACTAACTTTCACAACTTAACTTGTGAATATCATCAAATGACATTTCTCTCTATTCTATATTCCTATTACTAAGACACGAGTACTACTCGGTGTGAGACCCTACAGCCTGACCTTACTACAGGTTGGGGCTCGAAACCCCTAGACGACGGTCACTACGAGCAGTAGCTGTCGTCCCTGTTTCAGAGTCATCATAACGTGATCGACCCTTTGACAAAAGTATCATTGGGTTTGCATTGGCTGTGTCAGTGATGAATTCCGTTAGCTAAAATCCCTTCGTCAAGACTGTGTTTGATGTTGGTCTAGGGTATGGTTTTCTGTCAACCCTATTAGACAACATTGGTCAGTATACGGCAGTCTTTATTTTATACACGTTGTACTACTTGCAACGTACCCCGGTCGAGGATTAACATAAAGACCGTACTGAGCCTATAACACTAACTTCCCTTTAATGGAAGTGACGAATCCCATCTTAGTCACTTACTCACCTTGAGAGCTTCAGGTGCAACCCAACCTAAGATCTTTCATCAGGACTGGTCCTCGAAGCTAGATCATGGGTCTAAGCTACACCGTCCGTTCACAGGTTTATACAGTTGACTTCAGGTCTTAAGGATCAACTAACCTATCATCACCCTAGAGTTATTAAAGACAGATCATTAAAGTTTAACCATTTAATAACTCTAACTTGGTCGTTCAGTGAACTCATTCTCTAATGAGCACCTGTGTCTCGTCTCCGACTTCGCCAAGTCGAATGACTATGAGATCATCATTACCCGAAGGCAAGACGAAGACACAGTGATCTATCCGATGTGTCGATATCCAGTTCTCGACACATCTATGATCACGAACCGTTTAAGACTTACGTTTCTATTCGGTCGCTTACTTACTCATAATCGAGATCTCATCTAGATATGTAAGGACCTAACTATAAGTCTATGGATATTTCTAAGTATATTAATACAAATGATTTTATACTTAGAGTAATACATACCATATACGGTATGAACAAGACGCATAATCAAGATAAATTGCCTTATGGGCATATATCTTCCTACATCTCCCACTTGCACTTAGGCTATTTATCTCGATATCTCATACCGTTATAGCATATCAGTCACTTTGACATTTGATATGACAAACCTAAGAATGGTTCTACTAATAAGTATCTACAACGAATTTTAATGGATTGAAATTACATCTCTTGATCACACAGGGTTGATCCTTTGGAAAAATGATCTGGATCAATTTTCCTAACCTTGTATAGCTAACAGTTAGCTTATACGATTTAGATGTGAGGTCTAACATTTTCGTAAGTCAGTTCTAGCTCACTCCACTTTATTGTGTCAATATGTCAAGTACATATTTGACACCCTAAGTCTCTATATATATACTATTAAATCAAAACAATTTTGACTTAATGATTTATATAGAAGATTCATTAAAGTGAAAAATCCTTTTTACTTAGTCCGGAAAAACGGAACTAAGCATACTTACTTGCTCCCACTGACTTTGAGAATTACCTGGTTAAATTACTTCAACATAATAACTAAATCATATTTAGATTTATGTGCAAAAATAACCTTTTGGTAAGTGCCTTAGATGGAATGTACAAGTGTCAGATTCGGTTTGACGAATGGGTCAAGTCAAGATCGTTTTAAGGAATCTTGACATTGACTCGTTCAATCAAAACGTTCTACACTGTACTAATTCCTTTAACCACATTTAGTATTAACTCTTTTAATAACTAAATGCAGATGATCAAGAATTAATCTTGATGTGCGTATTATTGTGATCGCACACAATTTATACGTCCCCTGGAACCTTCACTTAACTACTGATTGACTTCTAGCTTTTAGTCAGCTCCAAAATCAATATTATCGAAGCAATACACCATTATTCGAAAATATACGCAACCATCACAGAAAAGCCACATCCACAGAATTTGAGCCAATTCAATTTCAATTTTAACAAATGAGACATCCATTCCAAAACAACGGGTTCATAAAAGGAACCTTAATTTGTTTATCAAAAATAAACCTTGAGTGCAAAGCACTCATTCATTGTTTTCGATCCTTAAAGATGATACATTTTATTCAAATAAGAAAAATATCATCTCCATCACGATCAGCGTCTCCAGAAGTCTTTGAGCGGTCCCAGCAGCAACTGTTGCTTTAATTGCCGACCGATCTCCGTACTTCTCCAATCTCCAGTTCTTATCAGCCACCTGTATACAGTACACAGATGTCTATAAGTTTCTCATACTATATGAATGGAAATAATTGTATTTAATTGAATTTTAATTTGTACCTGAGGTAGAGGCATCAGTATGCCCCTTCTTCTTCTCTGCAAGATAGATCTTGCAGTTCCTCTTCCAGTGGCCAATCTTGTGGCAATGGAAGCACTCAGATTTCGACGGGGCCCATTTGTTCTTCTTCTTCCCATTCTTAGCCTTCGCAGGTTGTGGGACCTGCCTCTTCTTTCCTTTGCCTTTCGGCTGGTCGGAAGTGGCAGAGCCAACAACCAGTGCAGCCGGCTTCTTATGAATCTCCTCAAACTGCCGGAGCATATTGAGGAGACCCGGAAGATCCGTCTCAAGGCTGTTCATTATAAAGCCAGTTATAAAAGGCTTGAAATCGGGAGTCAAAGACTTTAGGATAATGTCCGTGGACATCTCATTGTCCAGGACAAATCCTAACTGGGCAGCGTCCTCCACGTACCCGATCATCTTGATAACATGATCTTGTACGGGTTCCGTCCCCATCTTGGTGCCCCAGAGGTTGCTAGTGGCCTCGAACTTGGCAGCTCTTGATCGCTTGCCATACAACTCTTGTGCGTTGAGGAGCATGCTTTGAACATCCATATGTTCATGCTTCCTCTGCAACTCGTTGGTCATCGAAGCCAGAGTAAGGCACCTGGCCTTCTCTGCATCCCTCTGGTACAATTTGTAGGCTTCCTTTTCCTCGTGGGTCGAATCTTCATCCGGCTTATCTGGAGCGTCCTCGAACAGTACGTATCCTATTCCGGCTAGGGAAAGGACCAACTTGATGTTCCTAAGCCAGTCTTTGTAGTTCGTTCCATCCAGCACGTTCTTCTCAACCATGTATCTAAGTCCCGAATCCATTCTGTATTTTATAGATACTATAGTTAGTAAATGTTCGTAGTATAGTTTTAATGGTTTTAATAAAACTATATTCTCCCACTAAATTTATTTAAAGCCATAATAATAAACAATTTATTATAAAATAATATTTGTGAGAGAGGGATCCGACTACCCTGAGTCTGACAACCTTGAGTGTATCTCAACAAGTTGTCCGACTCTGCAGTCGGTAGACGAACTCGTCGTCAATCATATTTACTATGATTCCCTATCGATTTTTACCCCTAGTCATTTGTGATCATGAGTGTGCTCAACCGGATCACAATGGCTAGCCTAGTCGGACCCTTGTTTTCGTGTCTAGCCTGACTTGCCCCTTTGCTCGGTGTATGCACGACGCGCCGGTTTGGGTCAGGTCTTAGACTACATTCTTGGTTAGACTTACGCCGAAGCTCGAGGGATGAGACAACGGTTTTAGTCAGGTTAAGATGTCAATCAAGAAATCGGTTTCTATAAGATTGACATGTCACGGCTTGAGTGTAGCTCAACAACCGGAACATGTTTCTTAAAGTTGCCAACTCCTAAAACAAGGAGGGCTACGATTTATCTTGAACAAGATTATTATCGTATTGACTTAGGTATAGTCGATGGACTTACATAGTCATGAATCGACTCCTTACGGTCCAGCGGACGCGGCCAGGGAATTGACTAAGCCAGGACCACTTGTTACCCAGTCTAGCTAGGTTGGTCCAAAAACTTTAGCCAAGCACATTGACCGACATCATGATCCATTGAAGGAGTTGTCATCAATCTTATGTTTTCCAAACAACTAAATGGCTTTTAATAAAAACAACTAGTTAATCCTTATCAACTAGTGGATCCTAAAATTCAAAATTTTTCAGATTTGTTGAACATCTTTTATTAAGTCCTTATCAACTATAAGGTTCTACGTTCAACTTACTACCCCAATCTTATTAGGATTTTAATGAAACAATTCAACATTTTTGTCTCTTATGAAAATCATTATCTAAACATTTTAATGAAATGATTTACAAACAAAGGGACTATCCTAATCAGGTATTAGGTTCGAATGTTGTTTTGTTTTATCAAACGTAGCATGTCACTATCATGTTTTAATGGCTAACCTAACAAGGTTTGTGTATACATTATACAACATGAAATGAAGCAACTAATTTTATCCGCATAAAAGAAAGTTTCATTTTTAGTGACATATTATAGATATTTGCAAGTTTTTAAAATTATCTATATAATACAAACATGCAAATCTAAATTTTAACACTTAAAATTAAAGTTTAAAATTTTAAGGCCTTCATAAAATTTTATCGCATAAAACTAAGTCGTACAAAATTATCTAATAATTTTAAACTTAGGCCTTAAAAATTTTAACCTCATTTCTAAAATTAAAATATCACATAAAAAATTTTAGAAACATCTATGTAGTAAAAGAAATTAATTTTATATAACATCTCATGAAATAAAATTATTTCTACTATTAACATATTTAAACAATTTTAAAACTCTTTTAAAATCTTTTAGAAATCCTTTTTTAGAAGCATTCAAGTAAAGTTTAAAGATTTCTAACTTTATGTAACTAAAGAAAAATTCTTAAATTTCAAAAATAAAATTTTTCTAAAGATTACATAAACATTAAATACCCTTTTAAAATTTTTAATGGCTCATAAAAATTTTATAAAGTATTTATAATAAAGGAGACTACCTTTTTAGATTTATCGCATAAAATTAATTTTGCTCCAAAATTAAAATAAATATCAGTGTTGCAAAAAAAAAATTTTTGAAACACAAAATATTTTCAAAACTAAATTAACATAAAAAAAAGTTTTGCATATGAAAGCTAAGCATTTTTAACTATTTAAAAAAGTCGCTATAGTAGATCTATAGCATAACCGTGGCTCTGATACCACTGTTGGGGTTTTGGCGGACCCCAGAGCTCGGATCCGTATCCGTCCTAAGTCGGACGGACCACGGAGGCACAAAAATCGCAGCGGAAAAACAGAAATCTTAATTTCTACACTAGCTAAACATTTTAGCTAGGCTCTGGGGAGCCAGAACCCAGCCCGATCTATGCCGACTTGGAGTGGGTCTGACCACTCCAAGAAGGATCTACACTAAGCGACTAATTAAAATTACGCTAAAAAAACGCTTAACCACATACCCGGAATCTTGGCCCTGGAGCAGGCAAGATGTACCGCACCGTCTTGAGAAGCTCCTCGTACCCGAGCCGCGTTGACCCGATCTCCCTGAGCCGCCTCGCACCCTCGCACCGATCCGCCCGAGCCGCTTTCGCCTCCGAGCCGATCACACGCGGTAGAAAGTTTCACTTGAGAAGAAACCCGCGTCTTAGACGTCCGGATCGGATCCAAACCCCTTTCGTAGTCGTGCTAGGACTACTCCAGAGAATAGGAAAGTAGAGAGAGAGATTTAGTCGCGGACCGAGCTTGCTCAATAATTTGGAGCTACCCGATCGTTGACTGGTGTGTTTTTCAACGAGGAGAGTGCACCCCTATTTATATAGGGAGTGAGCACTCAACTTCTCGTTGCGGGCAATGTGGGACAATTCCCATGAAGAGAAAATTCAATTAAGCCATTTGGCTTAATTTCAACTTTAAAGTTAGCCTTTCACAAAGTCAAACTTTAACTAAATAATTCTCCTCACATACTAAACTTCAGACACCAAACAAGCTATCAATCAGAAGAGCTTGGAATGGTGAACGCGTAGGAACTGACGGTGACGAATTTCGACTTCGTTTGACCCCTCAAACAATTGCTCAAAGTTTAGCAATTTACACAAAATTCGTAGCCGTCATTAGGGTTTTCAAAAACCCTAATTGACTTAAGTTGCGGGCGCGCCCGCTAGACTTAGCGGGCGCGCCCGCCCAAGGGGGAAGGGTGGGTCACCCGCCCGCTGCAAGCAGCGGGCGGGCGC
The DNA here is from genome assembly GCA_030789695.1 of Scilla litardierei. Lineage (NCBI taxonomy): Eukaryota > Viridiplantae > Streptophyta > Magnoliopsida > Asparagales > Asparagaceae > Scilla > Scilla litardierei. The sequence goes on along the minus strand of CM061130.1, from coordinate 27,456,397 downwards.
CCGCTGCAAGCAGCGGGCGGGCGCCCGCTGCAAGCAGCGGGCCGGCGCCCGCTGCAAGCAGCGGGCGCCGGCCCGCTGCGTGTAGCGGGCCGCGCCCGCTGCACAAGCGGGCACGGGCCCGCTGTGCAGCGGGCCGCGCCCGCTTGCAGCGGGCGCTGGCCCGCTGCGTGCAGCGGGCCGTGCCCGCTGCATCAGCGGGCGCTGGCCCGCTGTGCAGCGGGCCACGCCCGCTAATGCAGCGGGCGCCCGCCCGCTGCACACAGCGGGCCATGCCCGCTGCTGCAGCGGGCCGCGCCCGTTTTGCCCTTGCACATGGGCCTCTTGGCCCGGTGGGTCTAACCCACTTCCCTTTGAACTCTTTCTGCGTTTCTGGGCTCGTTTGAGCTCCGATTTGGACACGGTTTGAACCTGTGTTTAGACCGGGACGATCCCGTCATCCAGGTAACCCTTTCCAACAAGTTTGTTCCTACTAAATTCGTCGTAACTAATTTACAACACGTTTAGTTAAAGTTAGCATCTAATGCAACGTTATGTCCCTATTGCTATTGCGACTAACTTTCACAACTTAACTTGTGAATATCATCAAATGACATTTCTCTCTATTCTATATTCCTATTACTAAGACACGAGTACTACTCGGTGTGAGACCCTACAGCCTGACCTTACTACAGGTTGGGGCTCGAAACCCCTAGACGACGGTCACTACGAGCAGTAGCTGTCGTCCCTGTTTCAGAGTCATCATAACGTGATCGACCCTTTGACAAAAGTATCATTGGGTTTGCATTGGCTGTGTCAGTGATGAATTCCGTTAGCTAAAATCCCTTCGTCAAGACTGTGTTTGATGTTGGTCTAGGGTATGGTTTTCTGTCAACCCTATTAGACAACATTGGTCAGTATACGGCGGTCTTTATTTTATACACGTTGTACTACTTGCAACGTACCCCGGCCGAGGATTAACATAAAGACCGTACTGAGCCTATAACACTAACTTCCCTTTAATGGAAGTGACGAATCCCATCTTAGTCACTTACTCACCTTGAGAGCTTCAGGTGCAACCCAACCTAAGATCTTTCATCAGGACTGGTCCTCGAAGCTAGATCATGGGTCTAAGCTACACCGTCCGTTCACAGGTTTATACAGTTGACTTCAGGTCTTAAGGATCAACTAACCTATCATCACCCTAGAGTTATTAAAGACAGATCATTAAAGTTTAACCATTTAATAACTCTAACTTGGTCGTTCAGTGAACTCATTCTCTAATGAGCACCTGTGTCTCGTCTCCGACTTCGCCAAGTCGAATGACTATGAGATCATCATTACCCGAAGGCAAGACGAAGACACAGTGATCTATCTGATGTGTCGATATCCAGTTCTCGACACATCTATGATCACGAACCGTTTAAGACTTACGTTTCTATTCGGTCGCTTACTTACTCATAATCGAGATCTCATCTAGATATGTAAGGACCTAACTATAAGTCTATGGATATTTCTAAGTATATTAATACAAATGATTTTATACTTAGAGTAATACGTACCATATACGGTATGAACAAGACGCATAATCAAGATAAATTGCCTTATGGGCATATATCTTCCTACAGTACTGATACACAGCCTGCGGGAAATAGGGCACTCACTAGTGAGTGGGTGATCCCTTGTACTGATACACTGCCTGCGGGTAATATGGCACTCAACAAGCTAGAGTGAGTGATCCCTTGTACGGACTTGTCTTGTGCACTTGGGTTGGGGTAGGGTTAGGCGTGCGCATGGGGAGAGGGTCTGATCCCCCTCGAACCGTAAGGCATGAACCTTTCGAGTCACACGTGTCTTGTCTTGTCTTGTCCTGTCCTGTCTTGCTTGTCTTGTCACATCTTGTCACGACCCGTTTAGGTTAGTCACGTAGTCGGTAGCACACGCTACGACTACTGCTTGCTACGCTTTATTTTCCTGCTGCGTTTACTTCCTTTTGATACTCTGTTATAACCCCAGCATGCTAATCAAGCAGTAAACTATTGTTTAATAGTTCGGTACACTTGCAGTAGAGTCTAACCCTTTTTGTAGACTTTACCTGGCGAACAGTTCCTTTCTTTTGGGTGCTGTACGTCAGGTGTCGAGCCAGAGTTCGTGGACAAGGCAGACTTACCAGAGTACGTGGAGCCCGAGGACGTCGACCTAGAGTACATGCCTGATGAGGACCAGACCTTGAGGACTTTTCAGTCGCCACCTTTTAGAGGTTACTACTTTTAGTTTGCTCTTTCGATAGTTTGTTACCATGCTTAGGCTTCTCTTTTTAGACTTTGTACTCACTGGATATTATCTCTCTATATTAATGAATGCCACCTTCTTTCTGTACTTTCTATTGTTCCGAATCTTATTAATGCAAGAACATGAAAATTTTAAGATGGTACCCCTACGACGCTTATTGGGTCTGAGCTTCACAGCTCCAGCCCAAGCGGGTCTTAGTCACGCTTCACCTCCGTAGTTTTGGGAAGCGGGGCGTGACAGGTTTTAGTGGTGGCCCATGCAGGTCATGCAAAAGTTCGGAACAATAAGAGTACCGCATTCATTTAATATCCATGTACAAGTCTAAATTAGGTTTTTCCAGTCTTAGATGGTAGGAAGACTTAGATAAACATCCAGGTTTGATAGTCTGACACCTTGGTTAAGATTTAGTCATCCTCGTCCTAGGATACCTTAGTAGCCCACACTTGACTCTGACCGTGTTAGATTTCTAGAGCCCTTCTTTTAGTCGTTCGCTGGGGTCCATCGACTTCGGGCCCGGCAAAACGTAACCTTGATTCTCTTAGGAACATTCCCCTTAGATCCTGATTACAGTTTAGCTCATTAGGAAGTCTTAGTGCCGAGTTCTCCTGATCTTTAGACGGCCCGATAATTAGAATCCCTGACTTCTAGCATCTTTCTGATCATTACCCTTCTGTGCCATTGACCGTAGGATTCCACCGTGGCTTTTCATGGTTCATCTCTTAGTCATATTTATGTTTGGATCATTTGATTCTTTTCCTTGCCCTTGAATCACGTGATCCGTTCGTCGTCAGTCACCAATCGATGAATCTTTTCCATTCAGCTTCCCTATTCTTCCAAAGAATTTTCAATATTATATTTTTCGAATTCCTCCCCCAGATTCAATTCTTTGAAAAAAAGCATGAACTTAGATTTCCTACCTTTCGGTTAACTTGAATGCATTCTTTGAATTTCGAAATTTCTCATCAAAAATCTTTAATTACCATCTTATAATGTTTCTAACCTATATCTTTCGAATTTCAGTTTATATATACACCAGTCATAACCCGTGCCCGCGGGCACGGTTCATTTTAGATTTTCCCCCACGAATTGTTTGGTCCCCAAAAAATTATTTCCACAGCCAAAATTTAAAAGAACAACAAATTAGCGTAAAAATATTTAACAGCACGGACGCCTTCGGCACGGATCAACAATTTCGGTGCGGAACAACCAATTAGCGTAAAAAAATTTATCGGGGTGCCTTCGGCGCGTCGCCTTCGAGTAAAAATTTTAAACCGGGCCAAAAGAGAACCGCTCGAAAATGAATGGGGTTAGATCAAAGTGAAATGAGAAGGGGTTTTTAGCAACAAACGGAAAGGGGCGGTATTCTGTGCAAATGTAGTGATTGTGGTGGGGTTTTTTGAATTAAATCTTGACACTTGGATGAAAAGGATGTGGATGCATCCTGATCGTTGTTGGTGACTGGGACTTGTCCCAGTCAGCCTTAGGATTCAAAAAAAGTTGTGTTTTAATATATAGATTTGAGGGGATGCTAGCTAATATTTGACAATTGGGGTGTGAGCCAAGTGTTAGGGGCCTAGTATGGTATGTGTCCATAACAAATGGTATCAGAGAAAAGCCATGTGCTACGACCCACGTTGTGAAAGGGACGGAGCATCTTTCAGCTTTAAGGTTGCTTGGTACTCCATGGAGGTCAATTGCTCCCAAGTCTTGGTTGCTGGGTATCTAACAAATGGGCAATATTTATAACAAAATGGACAAAGTTAGTGGCCTAGTATGGACTGTCTCTCTAACAAATGGTATCAACGCAAAGCCACACGATACAACACACGTTGTGGAAGGGGCCGCCCTGCAGTATTAGGTTTCGGTGGTATTTATCATGCACTTCTTGGACCTTCTTGGATCTGAGACTCTTGAAGAGTGAATTCTATTCTGTGGTTCTGTGGTGGGTTCTGTGGTTAAACTGGTCAGGTCATATCTGACTTGATTCGGTTATGGATAAACGCAAACACGGACTGGATCAAGTCCGAGTCAAAGTTTCAAAACACATACAAGACCCGGATACAAATCATTGATACAAAGAGTCTGCAACCCAGAATTTAGTTGGAAAGACAAAATTAGAGTCGTTTACGGATCTCCTACAAATTGAGGTGCATCATTACTATTGTCTTTAATTCCATCACCAATCAATCGTCATCGTCAACAGCAAACAATAGACAAATTTCTTTGCAATGTATGGTGCAGTATTGATCAACACCAACCTCATTGAATTCCATCACTTGAGATACTACGGTTCAAAAAACAGAGAGGAAAAGCTTCAAGCTCTCAAAACAAAAACATATGCATTCAAGGACGTGCATATCAACTCCAAATGTGCTGATCATCAAAAAGTTAGGTGGATACTAATTTTTTTGACTGTCATATGAGATAAACTCTTTTCTATGCCACCATATTTTCCATTTTTCACACAAACACGACGGTTGCCGGATGTGAATAGGATTCTAATCATAACCTTCCAATGGAACCGAGAGGAGTATAATATCGTGCAACGCTGACATTCGCCTTGTTTGATTAATCATATTACATTCTGTGTCTTTATGGCCAGGCTGCAAGATTTATCATATTGCTTCCTTATGCTCACTTCACTCTTTCACAGAATATCCTTATTGTTCATAAACACACAAAAAAACATGGCTTCAGAAATAACAATAGCAGCAAATGTATATCTAGTTAATAAGAAAAAATGGGACGAAAAAGATGTGTAGGTACAATAATACAACCAGTTATGCTAATATGTTATATTTGATCTTATCTTGTTATTTTCTACTATTGTTTAAGAAACGGTTTGATTTTGATTGTTAGAAGTTGTGAAACCTGTGGGAATCCATGAAAGTATAGTGACTAAAGCTTTTTAAGTAAAACGTTTTCTCGTGCATCTTGAATGAAACACACTTGATGCATTTTATATGGTGCAAAATAAATTACACATCGAACAAATGGAGGGAATGAGGAAGAGGAAAATAAGAACATATGAAAGCATTCATTTTTTGTAATCTTAGACAAAAGGAGAAAGATAAATAGACAAATAGAGAAAGATAAATATTGTATCTGTTTGAAATTAAGGGGTTTTTTATCCAAGATCCTCACTTATTGATGTTGGTAGGTACATTCTCAGATGACATGATCACAACCGGGATATTCCTTCAGATATGATGACTCCTGAATTCACAATCAATCAAAACAATACCCATCAGAAATCTAACCTTTCCATTTGAAAAAGAAGCACAACATCAACAATAAACTAATATAAGACTATACTATGGTATTGGTCGCAATTAAATTTTATCATATATCACTATAAAGAATAATCACATAAGAATATGCCCAAGATAACCCATAATCGTAAGCATCCACTCATCAAGGCATTCATGCTACAACTTATATTAACAGAAATTATCATATTGTGCAAGTTTTGTTTGCCCATCAATATTACTATTTGAAAGACAAAATATATTTCATGACACATTGAACATAGTAAATTAGACATTAGTAGAATTTAGAATGTAAAATAAGTAACTTGGAAATTCTCGATGCCAATTCCATAAGTCGAAATGTAGATTCTCAAAAGATCAACGCAATTCTTCTTTTAATCTGTTCCTAAACAAAATGCAAGGAAACCATGATATTGGCCATGAGATAATAGCCTCAAGTGCAAAGGCATTTTTGTCTATAAACGAACTTTGATGTTTACTGATTGAATGCAGGTTTGAATATTTAGTAATATTATGTTTCAAAGAATAAGTAAACCACTCCAAATTCTTGGGGAGAGGCTTAGATGGGAGTAATAATGATTTCAGTCTCTAAACTATCTACTTGCCATCAAATGTCTTCAGGTAGTAAGTTTCCATGGCCTTCTGTAGTATATGCTACAAATTCTAGGCTGCTGGTGTTGGGATGCACTCGTCATCATCCAGGACTCTTCTCAATAATTTGTCGTGGTACTCACACTTTGATGGTGAATGATTTTAACTATGTAAATGTCAGGTATCAAATAACCCCACAATATTTCACAAAGCTTGTGAGTTCATATATGGAAATATTATGAAACCCAGCTGCAATAATTTCTAACCAAAAAAGATAGATAGGAATAGTACCAGATTACTGGAAATTGCTAATTGGCATTTGAAACCTGAAGCTGCTTCAATGGTGTACTCCACTTGCATTCATTGTTTATGTGATCTTCACACTGCTCCCTTAGAGAACCCATGTTATCAACTGCAAATTAATCGCATGACAGAATTTTTTTTCAAACTTCATATAAAAAAGGGGAAGATTTTATACTAATATTTTTGAAAAGCTTATTATATCTTCATTTCTTCCTCTTTTGCAGTCCACTTTCTGCTCTTTGATTTCAAGATGCCGCTTACTTCTTTCATATCCTGGAGTTATCAAAATTAGGAAATTCTAAAGTCAGAAAATGAAACCCAACAATGATAAATAGGAATAATATCAAATTACTATAAATTACTAACCATCTAAAACCCAAGTCCCATAATTAAGTTTCGAAATCATTGGAGGACTTTAAATCGCAAGACTGAATGATAAGATTAATCTTTTGGTTATTTGTTATTTATTTTGTACATGATCACCACATATATTTCATGCAATGGTTCATGCATCATACTTCCCATTGGTGTTAATATAAAGGCCCATCACCACACAACAGATTCATCAAAAGCTGAACGGAAAAGGATTACACAAAAACACCATGTGGACATTTCTGCAACTACTAAATTCAAGTAGGAAATATTCTGCAGATCAAATAACAGAGATGAAAAATGGAAATGAATATGATATTACTTTGATTCAAGATGGCTTGCATGAAATGTGAAGACAACTACAAAAGCTAAGAACAAAACACTGTAGTAAAGGATGCTGACAACATGCCTGTTTTGAAACATTTCCGAACAAAATACTGTAGTATTTGATTTCTACATGTAGTTATGGCTAGATATCAAATATTGATGCCAAAAGCTCAAAATGTAGGTGATGCATAAATCCTACATCATTAATGAATACTAAAACACACACTGCTTCATTAGCTTCTCTTGAACGAAACTGGTGGATTTAAGTTATATCCCACTCTCTTCCTCAAAACTAAACAAAGCTACAGAAAGCACCCAAACTGGTGGATTCATTAATTAACCTAATTAAATTCAGTAATCAGCTCACCTTTGGCCCGATTTTTGGGTTCACTCCTAATCAAAAATATTTGAAGGAAAATGTCTATGTGACATTTGTTAATCCCATCTGACGAAAATAACGAACCCAGATTTTTGTAGGAAAATGACTATCTGAAGGAAAATCGGATATTTTTGGGTTAATCAGATTAACCCAAATGGGATTAATCCAGTCCAGTTCCTAATCAAAAATATCCGATTTTTGGGTTCACTCCTAATCAAAAATCTCATTTTGACATTTCTGCAACTACTAAATTCAAGTAGGAAATATTCTGAAGATCAAATAACAGAGATGAAAAATGGAAATGAAAATGATATTACTATGATTCAAGATGGCTTGCATGAAATGTGAAGACAACTACAAAAGCTAAGAAAAAAAACTGTAGTAAAGGATGCTGACAACATGCCCCTTTTGAAACATTTCCGAATCAAATTCTAATATGAAGTGCAAGATCATACTCTTTGGTACACACTACTGATGCAAAATAAGTTGGTATTTCAATGATAAAATACAATGCAGAAATATCCGAAGGAAAATGTCTGAAGGTTGATGATCAACTAATGTGAGTCATCCCACGTCCAATCCGCTGATCTTCTGACGCAAGGCATTGTGCTGATCTTGGCATAACTGTTGACCCTGAAGAAGGCACCTCACATGGTGACATCGCTATCTACCCTCGACATCACCTTCATCTTCTTCATCGGCCGATTGAAGATCCTCAGCCCTCTCTTGCTGTGGAACATGCAACCCTGCATATTTGGAACAACAAATTAGCATATGGCACCTGCCAAAGACATCAAGAACTACTAATGCTGATGGTAAGACCTTGAACTTGAAAGCCTTTATATCTAATGACTAAGATTTTTTTCCCCCGACATATGCAACCAGTCATTTCGTTTCAATTCAGTTGATACAAATTTGGTAAAGGGGATACGGTAAAGGGGATACAACAACAGCTAATGACTAAGATTTTTTCCCCCGACAGCTGAACATCATACGGTAAATGGGATATGTCACGCCCCGCTTCCCAAAAACCTGGAGGCGAAGCGTGAGAAGGTCCGCTCAGACTTGAAGCTACAAAGCTGCAAGTCCGATAAGCGTCAATCAAATTTAAACTACAGGTCCTTGCAACGCGAAACGGAATAAAGATAATAATAACGAAAGAGACAAAAGAAACATCTCAGAATATCCATAATAATAAATTCCAACATCGCAGAAAAAGCCACCAGGCTGAAATAAAGGAGTCTAAAAGAGGCCCAGCATGGCCAGCAAAAGTACAAAGTACAATAACAAAGTAATGGTGCAAGCACCGACATCTAACAGCAACCTAAAGCAAAAACAACGCCAACAGTCTCTAAAACTGGTCTCCGGTGCCCACGAACTCCCCGACGAACGTAGGCTTAGTGTCAGCAACTAACTCGTCCTCAACAACTGTCTCTGGCTCAGGGTCTAACATGTGACACCCAAAGAGAAAGGGGCACATGTCAGCAAGTCTGGAAGACTTGTGCAAGTGAAACTGAAAGTACAAATAAGAGCAACCTAGCAGTTCTAGCATGATGCAATGACATGGCAGTTAAAGTAAAGAGTGCAACAAGTGAAGTAAAGTAAAGTAAAGTACGAGCATGGCATGGCATTCACAAGACAAGTACAAGACAAGGAAAGTAAGCACCTCGTGCACAGAGATTCCGTCTTTTGGCTAGAGTGGCTGCGCGGGCCAACTCCTAAGCTCAAGTGAACGTTTATCCCTACCCCTCCACGTGTGTCGAGCCAGGGCCTTACCCCCGAACTTGGAATGCTCGCTTCTGGACCACGAGCCAGGAAGTGTGTAAACAAGTATGGCGTAGGGGTGCACCTAGCCGGACAAGTAGTACGAGGACAAGTATTGTAGCGTGTGCTACGATGCAACAATCAATGCATGGATGACATGGCATGACAAGTAGTAAAGCGTACAAGTAAGAAAAGTAAACGTGACAGTTTAGCATGCATGAATGACAAGTTTAAGGGTTGGATCTAGCTTCGTTGTCAAGCTAGATCATTTAGGTGACGGATCTAGTTTCGTTGTCAAACTAGATCAAGTAGGCGTCTAGCCAGCTATCATTTCACTGACTAGTCTCTTTTACGCTAAAAGCAAGGAAGTGGCCTAAAAACATGGCCCTACACAAGAGTTGGCAAATTTCACTTGCATGTAACTATCACGTCAAGAAAACACCGTCCAACGAGTCCAAAGTCACGATTCCTACGTGCACAAGTCCACCGGCCTACATCCGTTTTATTAATCTTGATTAGTGAATTCTAAACCATTTAAAATACTTTAAAATACTGATTTTTAGTCTTGGTTAGCATGCAATTGGGTTGGGGTCCTAGGGGTGCAAAACGTTACCTCAACACGACGCGAAAGCTACACCGGCGTCGGGTAGCGACGCCGGGGGTTGGAATAAAGATCGCGCTCCAAGTCCAGATTCCAATTAGATTCCTCGCTGGAAATTTCAGAGCAATCAACCCGGGCGACGATTCCAGATTCCAAAGCTAGCACGTGCGACGATGGGCTACGACGTGCGACGACGTCGTACGCGATGGATCCTCAAAGAGCAAGCACCTAGGTGGGGCCCACAGTACTCCTAGGGGCCTTTGGGGGACCCACAATAACTCTGGAGAACTTGGGGGGCCCACAGAGGCAAGTGGTGCGACGGATGCGGGGTTGCGACGAGTGGCTCTCGGTCGTACACAGCCGATGCGGGGAGATCCGTCGGTCGTGCGCTGAGAATGCGGGGCTGCGACGTTTTGGGGCGTGCAGCGGCTGCGGGGTGGCTGGGTGTGAGAGCTTCCGTCGGTCAAGTCGAGGGAACGGGTCGGTCGTGCGGGGTGCGGAGCGGGGCGACAAGCGGGGTCGATGCGGGCGCTGTGCGGAGCTTGGGGCCTCGGTCTGACCGAGAGCCTCTCTCGGTCAGAGCGGGGGAACGGGGGCGGCGGCTGCTGCAGCGTGCGGAGCGGGGCGGAGCGGGGTTGGGCTTCGGTCTGAGCGGGGGAACAGGGCCGTTTCCTTCGGTCGTGCGGTGGCTGAACGTCGCAACGTTGCGACGAATCGTCGCAACGTCCAATTTCGAGTTTGGAAGAGGCTAGGGCTAATTTCTTGCGAAAATAGGTCTTGCTAGGGGTTGCTTATATAGTATAGATGGGTTGACTTGGTCTAGGGCTAAATCTAATAGGATTAGAAGTTTAAAATAATTTAAAATTTGAATCTCAACTTCTCCAACTCACCCAAGGATTTGACTTGGTCCAAATGAGCTGGAAATTGGCTCAAAAATTCTTTAATACGTTTTAAACTCAAATAAATTTTATTTGGCCGAAAATAATTTATAAATTAATTATTAAAAATAATATAAAACTTGTAAAAATTATAAAAGTGGTCAAATAAACTCCAAAAATTATAAAATAAATATCGAGGTGATCGTGATGATGAATGTGAGCTAACTAAGAAGACGGATCTCAAATTCGACGTCGGACGACGAAACTAAAAATAGAAACGTCTCCCGTCTAGAGTGAGAATCGTCACGTCTCATCGAATAAGTTTAAATTGTGGAAAAACGACTCGAGAAACGTCGTTCCAAATTAGTGCCACTATTTAATACTCTCAGAGACGTTCACAACAGCATATCACACAAAAGTGTTCACAAACAAACAAAGTCTAAGCCGAACACGTGCACGGTCAAAAGCACGTGCACGAAAAACGTACAACGAAAAGTGGTTGTTACATCCTCCCCACCTTAGAATAAAGTCCGTCCTCGGACTTTCTAATATAGCTAGTCACTCTAGTAACTACCCCAATCAAGTTACATAATAATTCAACCAGGTATAGTCATTACAAGTGCTTATATATGTACTAAGTAGTCAAACATTAACACTACCAACACGTATATATATCTATATATATTCACGTACGTATACACTTATCCTATTATAGTCAGTCAGACTCATACACGTATTTCAATCATATATATAAGCATGCATCCCTTATATAACTACTACCTACCTAAGCACAAAACAATAGTTCAGATACTTATATAGGTATGATCTCATACTAGCAAATACAATCATTGCTCTACGTATAGATAGCTACCTATGCACAAACATCAAGGGTATACTACCCTCTAATATTCATCCAATACCAACATCTCAACACATATAGTCACACTATATCATTATTAAATCAAGTTCACCATATCTAATATAAATTCACCACTACTATAATTTCATAATATATATAGTCATTCAATGCATTCCATTATTTCGCCATACATTCACATTACGTACGGTCCTATAACTGTATTTACGACACGCCACATATATCATAGTCATCAATTCCTATAACTAAGCACATACTTACCCGTGCATGGTGCACACCCATACACGCTAACATTTCATTTACATACACCAATCATACCATTATATTACTAGCACACATACACACCTAGTTTTAGCTAGTACACATACGTTCACACGAGCAAGTCCTTAGTAAATAACTATACCACAAGACCAGCACCTATAACTATATACTGGCGTAGCGACCCACAATCATGTGTGTAGCACAACCAGGCACAAACACTCCTATCACTAAACATACATCAACCATTGCTATATTCAAACTACAAACATACATTCAATGTACTTAGAGTATACCCACTCAAGCTTGAGTGAGACTCAATACACATATCAGAATATTCTATATACGTAACACGGCATTCATACATATACCAATACCACTCCAACATATATATATGTATATATATATATATATCCACCAATACAACCATATGCATACCATAGGTCAATCACACTTAATATTTAGTCAGATAACACCCACATAGTTCAATCTAATTATATACCAAAATAATAACATTACAGACATCAGTAACCACATATTCATAATATACTCCCTAATACATGCATACGTACTCATCGTATAGTCACTCACATGTAACACACATATATATATTCACAACATAGCCTACTACCTATAATTAGTATACTAACACATCTATACATACATAATTAAAATGTGCAATAGTCGTGTATACCTCACGGTATGCACGCATGCAACATCCCATAGGAGCAAGCAATACCAATCAAAATTATAATTCCACTATCATATGTATATCACGTATATGCTCAGGCAACAAAACATAACTACTTACGTCTAAACACCTTATATATCTACCTACGAGCACATACTCATACATACTAATATTTAGGTCATATAATAGGCCTACTCACTTAACTATTCATCCACCTATTATTGTCACAACCTAACATACACATAGCTCTACCAATCATTTTATTTCAACCATTCCAAGTATCTCTAATTACATACACTCCATTAGACATTCCAACGCTAACTCTTATATACACAGGCATCCCTAGTATAGTATAGCTATCCACACAAAAATCTATAACTACTAACACACAACAACTTCATACCATCACGAATAACTCCGAGTATATATATATATATATATATATATATTACTCAATAGGCAACATCAATATACTATGGGAATTCTCATTCAAGCCCACGTACACAACTTAGGTACGTGCACTACGACTACCTCACAAGGTCCCAGGGCCTACTAACAATTAAGGGTTGACACAGACATTGACGGACACTAAAGCCTAAGCAATAGAGGGAGGTCGAGGTCGAGGGCATGACGAGGGAAGGATCGATAGGCACGAGTTCAGATAGGACGAATACAAGGAGATAGCTTGGTTAGACGAAACATAGACTCAATGGTGATGTTTAGGTCGTGGGAAATGGAGATGTAGTGATGCTTAAATAGGATACAGAAAGAGAAATAGGGTAAGTAGCATAAGCTAAAATACGCGGAGTTTGAAAACTGTTGTACATCAAAAGTTGGAATCCTCGTCTGAAAAGAAATATTTGGAGAGCGATAAACGAGTTGTTCAAAATGAGTTTGGGTCGAATATTCATAATAGGAGAAAATGGTCCACTGGGTTAAAAAAAAATTTATAAAAGGAAGAAAAATCATTTACACGAATATGAAAGACGTGGTTTAGGAAATTTATACGTCAGTGATTTAATATAGTTTTGTCAAAAAGTTTTGGAAAGTCGAAGAATGAAATCAAGTAACGGAAAAATTTAAACTCAGGTTAAATGCTTTCAAAACTTGTAGGCTATGGAAAAATTGAGAATAATCAATTTTAAAACTACTTTTTAGAGAACCAGGGTTTGCCAGAAATGAGAAACTAATTTACATAAGGTTCTTAATATACGAGCACAACAAGTCTGGCACGGATATAAAAATAGTTGAAAGTATGTATGGTGCACGGAAAAACAATATTAACTTAGTAGTAGATTTATCGAAATCGAATAGCAAGTCTTTAAAATCAGGTCATGGAGGGTCTAAATCAGGAAGAGGTTATGAAAATAGTAACTTTGCAAAAATCTGAAGTAGCGAAAATGACGAGCAAAGCCAACTTGATGAAAACTGAAATTCCATGTGTCTTGAAAGTATATTCAAAGTAAACACGACGTAGCATTCGTATGACACAAATACGAAGGAAATTATAAATCGAATTGGGCAAAGCGAAAGTACGGTTCAGAATAAAATATATGAAGGGACGACGCATTTAACTAAGTACGAAAAACATAGGCTGGAAAAATACTATAAACTAGTATTCAAAAATTCCGACAAGTGTTTTAAAATTTTAAATCAACGAAGGAGTAGGAAATATAAGATATATATATTAAAACTTTGGACAAATTTAAACTTAGTGAAAGAGAAGATCGAAAAATACTTTCAGAAAATTCAAGACTTGTAATGGAGAGGTTCGAAAATTGACGACGATCGTCATGAGGCGATCTCGTGAATCGAGGCAAGGAAAATAGTCGGATGATCATGAATCAGGAAAATCTAAGGGGAAACTCCTACAGTCGACCAACTAAAGACTAATAACTAAGTGCTAAGACTCTCTAAGGAGCTAGACGGTAATGAAATGCGTTCAGCTTGGTCCGAAGTCGATGAACCCAAGCGAACGACTGAAGGGAATTCTAGAAGTCTAACATGGTCAGGGGTAGACAAGGACCACTAAGGCAACTCCTATGACGATTAAATCAATTACTGACAGGGGGTCTAACTAACAGTCAGAGGCCTCTAACTAGCAAGCACAGACGTCTAACTAAGTCTTCTTACCACATAGTGTCGTAGGAAAACGACTAGACTCAAGGCTTATTACTCGGATGTTGCAATTTATTTAATGGGTATTCCGTTATTATCGTTGTTCCGTTAATTCGCAATTGCAAGATAGGACCTGCATGGGCCACCAACAAAACCTGTCACGCCCCGCTTCCCAAAAACGTGGAGGCGAAGCGTGAGAAGGTCCGCTCAGACTTGAAGCTACAAAGCTGCAAGTCCGATAAGCGTCAATCAAATTTAAACTGCAGGTCCTTGCAACGCGAAACGGAATAAAGATAATAATAACGAAAGAGACAAAAGAAACATCTCAGAATATCCATAATAATAAATTCCAACATCGCAGAAAAAGCCACCAGGCTGAAATAAAGGAGTCTAAAAGAGGCCCAGCATGGCCAGCAAAAGTACAAAGTACAACAACAAAGTAATGGTGCAAGCACCGACATCTAACAGCAACCTAAAGCAAAAACAACGCCAACAGTCTCTAAAACTGGTCTCCGGTGCCCACGAACTCCCCGACGAACGTAGGCTTAGTGTCAGCAACTAACTCGTCCTCAACAACTGTCTCTGGCTCAGGGTCTAACATGTGACACCCAAAGAGAAAGGGGCACATGTCAGCAAGTCTGGAAGACTTGTGCAAGTGAAACTGAAAGTACAAATAAGAGCAACCTAGCAGTTCTAGCATGATGCAATGACATGGCAGTTAAAGTAATGAGTGCAACAAGTGAAGTAAAGTAAAGTAAAGTACGAGCATGGCATGGCATTCACAAGACAAGTACAAGACAAGGAAAGTAAGCACCTCGTGCACAGAGATTCCGTCTTTTGGCTAGAGTGGCTGCGCGGGCCAACTCCTAAGCTCAAGTGAACGTTTATCCCTACCCCTCCACGTGTGTCGAGCCAGGGCCTTACCCCCGAACTTGGAATGCTCGCTTCTGGACCACGAGCCAGGAAGTGTGTAAACAAGTATGGCGTAGGGGTGCACCTAGCCGGACAAGTAGTACGAGGACAAGTATTGTAGCGTGTGCTACGATGCAACAATCAATGCATGGATGAAATGGCATGACAAGTAGTAAAGCGTACAAGTAAGAAAAGTAAACGTGACAGTTTAGCATGCATGAATGACAAGTTTAAGGGTTGGATCTAGCTTCGTTGTCAAGCTAGATCATTTAGGTGACGGATCTAGTTTCGTTGTCAAACTAGATCAAGTAGGCGTCTAGCCAGCTATCATTTCACTGACTAGTCTCTTTTACGCTAAAAGCAAGGAAGTGGCCTAAAAACATGGCCCTATACAAGAGTTGGCAAATTTCACTTGCATGTAACTATCACGTCAAGAAAACACCGTCCAACGAGTCCAAAGTCACGATTCCTACGTGCACAAGTCCACCGGCCTACATCCGTTTTATTAATCTTGATTAGTGAATTCTAAACCATTTAAAATACTTTAAAATCCTGATTTTTAGTCTTGGTTAGCATGCAATTGGGTTGGGGTCCTAGGGGTGCAAAACGTTACCTCAACACGACGCGAAAGCTACACCGGCGTCGGGTAGCGACGCCGGGGGTTGGAATAAAGATCGCGCTCCAAGTCCAGATTCCAATTAGATTCCTCGCTGGAAATTTCAGAGCAATCAACCCGGGCGACGATTCCAGATTCCAAAGCTAGCACGTGCGACGATGGGCTACGACGTGCGACGACGTCGTACGCGACGGATCCTCAAAGAGCAAGCACCTAGGTGGGGCCCACAGTACTCCTAGGGGCCTTTGGGGGACCCACAATAACTCTGGAGAACTTGGGGGGCCCACGGAGGCAAGTGGTGCGACGGATGCGGGGTTGCGACGAGTGGCTCTCGGTCGTACACAGCCGATGCGGGGAGATCCGTCGGTCGTGCGCTGAGAATGCGGGGCTGCGACGTTTTGGGGCGTGCAGCGGCTGCGGGGTGGCTGGGTGCGAGAGCTTCCGTTGGTCAGGTCGAGGGAACGGGTCGGTCGTGCGGGGTGCGGAGCGGGGCGACAAGCGGGGTCGATGCGGGCGCTGTGCGGAGCTTGGGGCCTCGGTCTGACCGAGAGCCTCTCTCGGTCAGAGCGGGGGAACGGGGGGTGGCGGCTGCTGCAGCGTGCAGAGCAGGGCGGAGCGGGGTTGGGCTTCGGTCTGAGCGGGGGAACGGGGCCGTTTCCTTCGGTCGTGCGGTGGCTGAACGTCGCAACGTTGCGACGAATCGTCGCAACGTCCAATTTCGAGTTTCGAAGAGGCTAGGGCTAATTTCTTGCGAAAATAGGTCTTGCTAGGGGTTGCTTATATAGTATAGATGGGTTGACTTGGTCTAGGGCTAAATCTAATAGGATTAGAAGTTTAAAATAATTTAAAATTTGAATCTCAACTTCTCCAACTCACCCAAGGATTTGACTTGGTCCAAATGAGCTGGAAATTGGCTCAAAAATTCTTTAACACGTTTTAAACTCAAATAAATTTTATTTAACCGAAAATAATTTATAAATTAATTATTAAAAATAATATAAAACTTGTAAAAATTATAAAAGTGGTCAAATAAACTCCAAAAATTATAAAATAAATATCGGGGTGATCGTGATGACGAATGTGAGCTAACTAAGAAGACGGATCTCAAATTCGATGTCGGACGACGAAACTAAAAATAGAAACGTCTCCCGTCTAGAGTGAGAATCGTCACGTCTCATCGAATAAGTTTAAATTGTGGAAAAACGACTCGAGAAACGTCGTTCCAAATTAGTGCCACTATTTAATACTCTCAGAGACGTTCACAACAGCATATCACACAAAAGTGTTCACAAACAAACAAAGTCTAAGACGAACACGTGCACGGTCAAAAGCACGTGCACGAAAAACGTACAACGAAAAGTGGTCGTTACAGGATACAACAACAGTTCCTAAATCCCATTGCTCCAACACCTCATCTGGCTTTGCCATTTCAGTACTTCTACTAATCCTCCTCACTACAATAATACAACAATGTTAATAATGACATCCCTTACAGTAGAGCTTTTTATTCAAAGCTTAATTTTGCGCGCGCGCGTTTGGGGGGTTTCCTCAAGCTTGCTAACAAATTGATTAATGAGAATACAAAAGGGAGAAAAAGAAAAGTTCTCATGAGTGCAACATATTAAAACTTCGAAATTTCGGGTATATGTGCACAAAAATAAAGTTGTAATCAGCCCGTCAGTTACAGTCTTAGTTGTAGAGGACAACAAAGAAATTTATACAAATATAGAAATAGCTAATAGACCATAAAAATGAAAATAATTCTATAATGAGCTATCAACAATAGAAACCAAAACATACGCAATTTTATATCAATCTTTTTACATTTGAATCCAACTAAAATGAATTAAATTAACAACAATAGCCAACTTCTTTGGATAATTTAAGAAAATCAGACTTCCTCATCATCTTGGCCACCGCCACTGCGTCTATTCTGACCCATTTGTCGAATTCACATCACCATGCCAAGATGGGATCTCAATTGAAGAAAACGAACATATCAAAGCTAAGCTCACCACTAATAACCCCCAACAAAAAAAGATAAACTCAGAACTTTACCCAAAATAACTAAAATAAATATTTTAAAAATATATTCTTGTGTAACCATACATCAATCCTGGCTCTCCTTAAATGTTTTCTTCAAGAAATTGTCTCTGAGATGGGTCAATAATCCCGGCACTCAGCCTCAACACCAAATGAAGCATAGACTCTCAAAATCAATGTCCGAAATCACAACCACCTAATCAAAACCCTAAAGTTGCTATCAAATTGCAGAAAATATACCTTTCTGGATATTATAGTATGCAAGGGCCCACCCATAGTCAAGTTGTTTACCTACGAAGATCAGTCACTGCTAGTATGGTCGAATCCCTACAAAAGTCCCAAAAATGCAAAGGCAAAATTGAACTTAATGATAAATTATAAACCTCACACATCAAAACTAATGAAATCTTATTAAAAAATCGAAACTCGAAAATTGAAATCCGAAATCCGAGAGGTCATTGTAACTACCCAAGAACATCACAGCTTCCATCATGAACTGTTTGAGAGATCAAACCCATCAGTGCCACGCTCCCCCATCATAAAAGAAATCAATCATTCTTTTCACCTACAAACAATTTCCCAAAAACGGATGAGAGTTAGTGTTCATCATTCTGCTTAACCCACTTCATATCAGTATTGAACTCAGAATGATTACCATATATCCATGGGCATAGTAACATCATGCTAGCTGTTTTATAATATGTCTATTGCTATATTATAAGGAAAAATTTAGTTTAATAGCATGCTATCTTTTGACAGATAGAAACTATAAATTACCAATTGAAATGAAAAAAAAATTATAAGGTATAGAGATGAGCAGCATTTAAGAAGAAATTTGTACATGATATAATAAAGGAAAAATGATATAGAATGGAATGTTCATTTCAGCTAAGAGAAAAGTCCATTTGAAATTACATAATTTTTTTCCAGTCATTGTAAAGTGGGCCCCTTAAAATAAAATGCTGGCACCTTCCCTACATATATTTATCTTTCAAAGGTATGGTATAGATCTTAATCATCTTCATCTTCTGAATTCAAATGTTTGAAGATGTCAGTTCATTTGATTCAAAATATGTGTACCCCAGTCAGTCAAAGAAGACTGCACTTCACTACATTAATGTGAAACCAAAATCCTCTAATATGGGTCCATCCCAGTACAATATCTGTGAACTACACATCTATAAGCTGATCAGATCACTGAGATACCCAAGGATTTAACATCCGAATACTCCTCTGCATGGATTAATTCCTAGCCAAATTCTGTCTCAGCTGCATCCTCCTTTTAGCGCTACTTCATGTAAAAAATAGGTTGAAATCAAATTATAATATTAAATTAGGATTGTATAGGTTATCCGGATTAATCAATTCAATTATGTAAATTGGGAGCAACGTGATAGAAGGCGCCATGCGGGACATGGCATCTGCTGATAAATTTGGAAAGCATTTGTTAAAAGTGTAAGCATCACAAAACATCAATAATGCCACAAAGAATAATGTCATAAAGGATTTCTATACTATACTCAGGTCTATCACAGACCCACACATAACATGTAGCCTCTAAAGTGTAAACATCATGGATTTACATGCAAGGATTAGAGGATTCTGCCAAGCCAAACTCTTGAACACATACAGTTTTGTGGCAAAGGATATACCAGACATTGACTAAAATAACTCTTGAACACATACATTGCACCAAAAAGATTATAGGAATTTAGGAAAACTAAAACAATACACATGGCTTTTAAAAAATATACATTAGTAAAAATACCATAATGTTTTTAAATGCATACCATAATGTGTGCAACATCAGAAGCAGTAAAAATGTAATGATTAAAAGACTTCAGCTTCAGAAACTGATCAAGCCTTGTTTGCAATAATTCTTGCAGGCATAAGAATACCTTCATAAGATTGAAACAAGCATGTATGCAAACAATAGCATTGAAACTGGCAGAATGTTAGCCTATGAAAGCAGTCGAAGCATCAAAAGTGAAACTGTCCAGTACCAATCCATGGCATCAAGAATAAGCTGTCTACATTAACATTGAAAGGGAAGAGATCATGTAGAGATAAAATGCAAAGCATACAGTAGTCAACATCAACACATTTTTCTCAACATGTCAGTAGTTTGACACGGGGCAATCAAAGGGGATAAGAAGCTGAAAAGAATGGACCTATCAAATGATCAAAAATGCATATGACAGAATTAAAAATGATCAAAAAATGCATATGGTAGAATGATCATAATCCAGCTCATATGCATATGCCCGATTTAAAAATTAAATTAACAGTAACCACTTCAAGTATTATAAGATATTCTTCATGTATTATTCACTGGGTTCGTTGTTGGGTATTGTTGTCATCGGCAAAAAAATGGCCAGATTGCATATTTGCTCCAAATTAATTCAAAAAAATGGCCAGTTTCTCCAGGATCTCCACCTTAGCATCGTGTTCCAAGAATAAGCCGTCTACATTAACATCAAGAATCAAGAACAGCTTGAGGCTGGAGGCGTGCGAAGAGATTGAAGATTGGTATCATGTTTCTCACATGGACAGCTCCGATCCCATGTGATCTATAAGCATACATCCCTAAGGCCACCATTTAAACCATGCAGTCACTCTGTAATCCATGAAAAGAATTATATTGTATTCTTTTCATTTTTAGTAAAGAAACCAATGAAGTTAAGAATCATACGGTCATGATATCGCATGCATACATATCCAATGGATCATTGGTCTTTTCACCTGCAAGCATGACATACCTAAGTCAAATTGAGAAGGAATAAGCATTAAGTAAAAAGTGCAGTTAGGATAACATACCGATCTTATAAGCTACTGAAGGTGCCGCAGGTGAAATAAGGATATCATACAGTCATGATATCGCTTGCATACATAGCCAATGGATCATTGGTCTTTTCACCTGCAAGCATGGCATACCTAAGTCAAACTGAGAAGGAATAAGCATTAAGTAAAAAGTGCAGTTAGGATAACATACCGATCTTATAAGCTGCTGAAGGTGCCGTGGGTGAAATAAGGATATCATAGTCATCCAATGCATTCTTGAAACTTTTCTAGACCAATGTTCTCACCTGCAAGACTCCAAAATTATTACCTTTATTTATTCACCTCTCCCTCAACTTGGGCAGAATGATGATCAAAACCAAAAAAATTAGTGATTTATTATCTAATTCATAACCCGTGAGAATGATTTCAGTTTTTGTTCCTTTATAAATATTCACTCTTGAACAAAATTGCCCTCGAAACCCCAACAAAACTCAAAATTCCAAACGCTCACCTCATGAATCCTCTCGCATATGGCCTCGATGATCCCCTCCACGTGCTCCCTCTGCTCTCCGGCGATGATCGTGAGCTCCGACAGCAATTCCTCGGAGCTCAGGGGAGGGCCGCCACTTCTTTGAGCGCGAGTGGATGTGGTGGAGGGCAGGGCGATGAGCAGGGGGCGGAGGGGGAGTGGCGGATGACGAAGAGGTTGAGGCCGGCGACGTGAGCTTAGTGGAGAGGGAAGGCCGTGAGCTGACGGCTGCGTAGGGGGCTGAGGGGGAGGGGGGCAGGGTCACGGCAGTGGAGAGGGATGGGGTTTGGGTGAGTGGGAAATAGATAAGATGGAGGGTTGCGTTTAGAGTTTCCCCCCAAACTCTGTGTAATTTTGAGTTTCCCCCCCAAGATACAACTTCACCCAATTATTACATTGTTTTTCAAATTCAAAAACATCCATCAACCCTTCCCTCCAAATTACACAACACTTTAATTCAATTTCTCTTCTCCCAATTTCTCTTATTCAATTTCTCTTATCTTAACCAAATTCTCTTATCTAAATTGTATTAAGCACATTCTCTTATCCCAATTTCTCAACTCTTATCCATTATCTCTTATCCAAAAACCCATGATAACATCCATGTTTTATAATATATATATATATATATATATATATATATATTTCCATTTTGATAATTTAATATATTATCACTTTCTTTCTATACTATTAAATTTATTTTAACCACTTATCGTACAATACTTTTAGGATATTTTTGGAGCTATAAAAAAAGAGACTTCAATTTTTAGTATATCTGTTTTCTAATCATCATATCCGTATTTCAAAAATCTGCTATAAATCTATTTACATATGTAAAACAATCATTACCTCACCCTACTCATTATTTTCTTAGTCTAACACTTTTTCGTATTTTAAAATTTTACAGTCTGCTCACTTTTTCTACATATTTTTATAAGTATAAAAGTAGATGATACCATACTTTACACATAATTTTTCTTTCATCTATTTCAATATTTTGAGCAATATTTGTGTCCCATCCAACCGGCTATTTTCTCATCCGCGCCTTATCTGACCTCGTTCATTTCGATCTTGTTTCGTTTCGCTTTTGGTTTCGGTCTCCTTTCTTTTATGTAGACATCAGCGCCTGTAGTTTCCTATGTCATCTCTAGTTAGTAGTGGGCCCATTGGTTTGTGATGTCGTCGTGGTGTATATATATAGGTATAGTGTGTAGACCTGTATAAGTGGTGTATGCATACTCAGTGTGGTCCATGACATACATATGGAGTTGTCTGAATGATGGTATTCATATTTGTGTGGATAACGTCATAGCTGGCAAATTCCTTAGACCTAGTCTTCCGTATTATAGCTTAGCTTATTTTCGGCTGCTTATGTATGTTTAAAAACTTTTTGTTTCCTTTCAAATAAAATCTTTAAAGTTTTGAAACTAGCCCACGAGATCACAACCCACTTATCTTCCCTCATCCATTACCACAACTCCACACGTTTTCTCACATGTTATTTTTTTTAAAATATGTATTTGGCCTTAAAATTTCTTTCTTTTTCTTCCCTCTTTAAACTGTTTTTTTTCATTGTTGTTATAGTATTAGAACTGGTTATTATTGCTATAGGATTATGTTTGCATGTAGGCTTAGATGTGAGATACGTCATAGCGATGATTAATTGATTTTGAAACACAAAGATATTAGATTAGATTTCTTTCTGACGAAAAGAATGAGGTGTTCAAGACTTATTTATAATACTGATGTGTGACGGACTCAATGGAGAACTCTGATTGGATGAACTTATATACATGAAGATGAGAACTTATTAGACTTGAGACTTAGACGAGTGGTAGATAGGAGTAGCTACGGAGTATAGTATGAGTTAGGGTGATCATGAGAATGAGTAGAGCAATTAAAGCATCAAGACTTGATAGTTAAGTTGACGTGAGGAGACATTGGAAATAACACGACGTGTTGAGATAAATGGATGGTTAGGTACTCGGACTTAATATTAGTTGGGATTATTTATAGTGAGTAGGATAAGATGTGATTTTGATAGTTCAATTATTTGGCGGATAAATTTATGGGAAGATATGACAAGGAATGTATTAAGGACACGACGATTGTTGATTTGTGAAAGGTGTTATAAGATAGACAAAGTTTTTGTCTTGGATTGGTGATTGACTAGGACATCTTTTTAGCGATTGATTAATATTGGGAAGAGATTGAGAAATTTAAAGATGTTATGGAATGATGATGTTTAATGGTGTGGTATGGTATGAGAAGATGATTATACTATTTTATGAGAACTTGGGGTTGGAAATTTGAACAGCAATGATGGGTCTATAGTTAAGTTTTAGGATGTGAGTTTTGTCGTGGCATTATCCAGTGAAAAGAAGGGTTATGATGGATTATTTGAGGAACAATGTTGAAGTTATAGGATTAGAGATCATTGTGTGGAAGATGGGGTTATAGGCTTAAGTATTTATAGATTTTATAATTATTATTAGTATAAGTGATTCCGAGGATGGAATCATTTCTAAGGTGGGTAGAATATAACGGTCGCTTTCTGACCTTATGAGTTTCTACGTGCACGTGCTTTTTCGTGCACGTGTTTTATTTGACTCTTTCTTGGTTTCGGTATATACGATGTGATATGCCATTGTGACTGTATAGAAGTGTAGAATTTTATAGTAATTTTTGGGAACGTCATTTCACGGCTCGTTTTCTCGCAAAACATCTTTGAATAGAAGGGCGTTATGGTCTTTTGGCCTCAACACTCGGTTCCCGATTTTACGATAATTTTTAGTAGGCGTAACATGCAATCGGACCCCGTAGCCCCGTACTTCTCATCTCCACGATCGTCCCAGTATTTTCGGATTATTTTTCTGATGCCCGTGGTGGAAGATATCACCTAATTAATTTCAACCGTTGATTAGCCCTTAATCCATTTGAATTTCGAATTAAAGCAAATCTTAATCAAATCCCTCATTCACTCCCACGTATCATGGGATTTTATTTCAGCCACTATTCACACATCTCCTTTCCCCTATCTCCACTCTCACTATCTCTATCTCTCTCTCCCATTTAACCAAAAACCCAAAGACAACTATCAAAAACCCTTCTTCATTTTAAGGAAACTAGGGCAGCCGCAATACATCACGCAAAAACCCATATCCAGCCGCCTCCCCTCTCTTCTCCGGCCACCCAAGACCACCAGCGACCTCCCCTGACCTCCGGCCACCCTACCACCTTCGGCCCCTTTTCTCTCTCCTCCCTTTTCTCTCTCTAAAACCCCCCATAGCCGCAAGTGTCATCGATCTGGCCGTCGGCCATCTAACTCACAGCCAGCCGCCGCCGGCTGCCCCCTCTGGCCACCACCCCCGCCACTTTGTTCCGCTTTGACTCCTCTCCACTCTGCAACTTCCTTCATGCTCATAGCCCACATGTAGCTCCCGGAACCCTCGTCGGAACACGCCGTATCGGCTGTTTTTCACAGATATGGAAGCTGAACTTCCACGCCGGCTCACTCCCCGCCTCCGGCCACCCCCTCCGGTGATCTACACCACCATCAAACTCCTCTTTGACCCCCCGATCATCTCCAACTCGCCTTACCCTTTTTCCTCATCTCTACCTCCTCGAAACATCTCCCGAACTCGATTTAACGATAGTTTTACAGATCTGTGCCACCGCCAGAAAAACTCGCGCCCACCGCCATCCGGCCACCTACAACAACCACCCTACCACCGTTGGAATCCTATCGAAACCCCCTACCAACTGTAATTTCTCTCATGCTCATATCTCACCTGTAGCTCCTGGAAAATCCGTCGAAACCAAGCCCAGCTGCTGTTTTTGACAGATCTGTGTGCTGAACTTCGACGCCCGCGCACGATCACCTCCGACCACCCCCAACGACAAATCCACTGCCGTTGGCTTCATCTTGAAGTCTTTTGCCCTCTACAACTTCTCGTTGTCACTGATCATCGCTGGAATTCCGCTGAGACGCACGACAACGAGCGTTGTACGAATCTGTCCTCCCCGGCCTCTCATGGCCATCCACCACCGTACGATCACACCGCCGGCCACCCACCAGGCTGGGCATCTTCCTCTGGTCCTACTTCATATTCTAACAGTTCACTTGGACTCTCAAAGTTCACGTGCGTTGCCACACGCATGTATTTTTAGCCGACGTCGTCGTTATCGTGAAGATCCGTTGCGCTACTCGCAACAGGAGGAGGATCATTGTTAGCTCGCTGATTTCACGCCACCGCCCTGATGTCCAGAGATACCTCACTGTGCTACCCGTGGCCGAGGAGTTCCAGACGACGCCGATGTTTCGCCGTTCAGACCCGACATCCGCTTGTTGGACGACATCACGAGGTTGGTTTTCCTAGCGAGTAGTAAACCCCACACCGCAGCGAACCAAAACCTAAACTAAAATTGGTCAACTTGAACTAAATTTATTTTCTGCATCTTTAAAACGTTGCCCACCATAAGAAAGATCGACGAACAGACTTATTTTCTGTGCACATAGGGTTGACGTCGATCTAGACTAAACAAACACCAAAAACGTGATTTTTTGACTGATAGGGTAGTCCCGTCATTTTAGAAACAAACCCTAATAGGATTTTTTGAAAACGCGACCTAACACCGTCGCCATGACCCTGTTTCAGACGGACTACCGCAGACGAGACGCTTGGACGGGACACTCCGGACGGATGAAACACTCGCCACCACAGGCAAGTGTACTCACTTGCACTTTTGGCCGTGCCTAGGCCTTAGACTGCTAGAACTATTAAACTGTGAATAAAGAGAACCGGACGTGAAATGATAGCGTTCGGGACACACCTTAACGGCTTAGACTTGACGACGAAGTCTAAGCTCAACAACAACTTTTGCAACCTTAGTGTTATCTTGTGTGTGCGTGCGTGTGGACCCCCTAGAAGAACCATCCATGTCATGTCACATCGTGTCTTGTTTTACACAGCCTGCAGGCAATAGGGCACTCTCCAAGCTAGAGTGTGTGATCCCTTGTACTGATACACAGCCTGCGGGCAATAGGGCACTCACCAGTGAGTGGGTGATCCCTTGTACTGATACACATCCTGTGGGTGATAGGGCACTCACCAGTGAGTGGGTGATCCCTTGTACTGATACACAGCCTGCGGGCAATTGGGCACTCACCAAGCTAGAGTGAGTGATCCCTTGTACAGACTTGTCTTGTGCACTTGGGTTGGGGTAGGGTTGAGCGTGCGCACGGGGAGAGGCTCTGATCCCCCTCGAACCGTAAGGCATGAACCCTTCGAGTCACACGTGTCTTGTCTTGTCCTGTCTTGCTTGTCTTGTCATGTCTTGTCACGACCCGTTTAGGTTAGTCCCGTAGTCGGTAGCACACGCTACGATTACTGCTTGCTACGCTTTACTTTCTTGCTGCGTTTACTTCCTTTTGATACTCTGTTATAACCCCAGCTTACTAATCAACTAGTAAACTGTTGTTTAATAGTTCGGTACACTTGCAGTAAAGTCTAACCCTTTTTGTAGACTTTACCTGACGTACAGTTCCTTTCTTTTGGGTGCTGTACGTCAGGTGTCGAGCCAGAGTTCGTGGATGAGGCTGACTTACCGGAGTACGTGGAGCCCGAGGACGTCGACCCAGAGTACGTGCCTGATGAGGACCAGACCTCTAGGAGAATGTGCATGAGGGCTTGGATACGATGGTCCACTCCATGGAGCTTGTAACGGCCTGTTTCTATCGTACCTTCTTCGTGCACGTGCTTTTGATCGTGCACGTGTTTATTTTAGAATTTATTTGTTTTTGAACGTTTTTGTGTAATATGTCGTCGTGATCGTCTCTGAAAGTATTAGTTTGTGGAATAACTTGGGAACGACATATCTCGAGTCGTTCTTCCGTGATACTAACTTATTTGACGTGACGTCGCGACTTTCTGTTTTGACGCGAGATGTTTCGAATTCTACTTTCGTCTCTCGACGTCGAAATTTAGATCCGTCTTCTCCACTCTCTTTCTTTAGTCGTCCCAAACACCCCAGAATTATTTCACAATTTTTGGACTTAATTTGACCTATTTTCCATTTTTTTGAAAGTTTTAAATAATTTTAAAACCTATTTTTATAAGAGTTTTAATTACAATAAAATTCCTATATTATAATAATGTATTAAAGAATTTTTAGGCAAAGTTTCAGAATTTTTGGCCGCACCCATCTCGTGTGAGGGAGAGAAGAGTAAATTTATTTTTAACTAATTATTTTAATTATTTTAATTACGTTTTTCTTAACCCAAACCCTAATCCTAACTCTTTTCTATTTAAATAAACCCTAGGCTAGGTTATTTTCGCAGCCACACAAACCCTAGCCGTCAAAAACCCCTTCCCGACGTTCGTCGCAACGTTGCGACGATCGCAACGTGCACAACCGGAGCCCTCCCCCGTAAATCCTAGCGCACGACCGGAGCAAGCCCCCGCATCGCCGCTCGCACAGCCCGCTGCATCGCCCCCCCCGTTGCCGCCCGCTCCGACCGAGAGCACCGCTCGGTCAGACCGAGCGCCCGCTCCGCACAGCCGCCCGCTCCGCTCCGCTCCGCATCGCCAAGCGCTGACCGACCCGCCCCGTCGGTCTGATCGAAGCCCGCTCCGCACCCGAAGCCCGCTCCGCACCCCGCTCCGCTGCCAGCCTTGTCCAAGCGCCCGACCGACGGGATCTGTCGGTCTGACCGACAAATTCCCTCGCACCAACGCTGTGCCGACCTCCCCAGCATCGCAGCTCGCACGACCGAGAGCTTCTCTCGGTCTGACCGAGAGAAACCCTCGCACCGAGGGTGAACGACCGACAGAACTTCGTCGCAAGTGGGTTTCACCCACACCAACTTCTGTGGTGGGCCCCCCAAGTGCTCCTGAGGTGTTGTGGGCCCCCTTGGACCCCTAGCACTGATGTGGGCCCCACTTGGACGTGCTACTTCGCGGATTTGCCGTCTACGACGTTGCGACACGTCGTAGGCCTTCGTCGCAAGTTCGAACTTTTGGAGAGACGTGCGAGGACTAGATCTGAAGCTGAGGAGTTCTCCGATCAGACCCGACATCCAATCTACAGCAAACTCCGGTTCAGGTTGGTTCCCCGAAACTCGTAGAAACCCCCACAATAGCTGACTGAAACCTAAACTAAAAACCGTCAACTTGAACTAAATTTACTTTCCAGCTCCTGTAAAACGTTGTACGAACATAGAAAATCGACGAACGGACTAATTTGACTGTGCACATAGGATAGATCGTCGATTAGGCTGAAACATCAAAAAGTGACTTTTGACGAATAGGATAGTCCCGAAAACCTAGAAACGAACCTTAATAGGATTTGATGAATTTGAGACCTGACATCGTCACCGTGGCGATATTTCAGACAGACTTCTGCGGACGAGACGCTTGGACAAGACGCTTGGACGAGACGCTTCGAGAAGACGACACACTCGCCATTTCAGGCAAGTGTACCCACTTGCGTTTTTGACCGTGCCTTGGTCTTAGATTGCTAGAACTGTTAGACTGTGACTGTATAGAACCGGACGTGAAATGATAGCGACCGGGACGCCCCTGACGACTCAGACTTGACGACGAAGTCTGAGCCTGACAACAACAACTTTGATGCTGTAGGGCTATTATGTGTGTGCGTGTGTGTGGACACCCTAGAATAACTCTCCAGTACACTGGTCGTGTCTTGTCACTGTTATCCACACTGGTCGTGTCTTGTCACTGTGTTACAAAAAGCCTTCGGGCGTTTCAGATGCTCTCCTTGCGGGAGTGATCTCCGTGCTACAAAAAGCCTACGGGCATTTCATATGCTCTCCTTGCGGGAGTGATCTCAGTGTTACAAAAAGCCTTCGGGCGTTTCAGATGCTCTCCTTGCGGGAGTGATCTCCGTGCTACAAAAAGCCTTCGGGCGTTTCAGATGCTCTCTTTGCGGGAGTGATATCCGTGCTACAAAAAGCCTACCGGCGTTTCAGATGCTCTCCTTGCGGGAGTGATCTCCGTGTTACAAAAAGCCTACGGGCGTTTCAGATGCTTCCCGAGCGGAAGTGATCTCCGTGATACAAAAAGCCTACGGGCGTTTCAGGTGCTTTCCCCGCGAAAGTGATCTCCGTGCTTCCTGTCCTGAGTTCTGGGGTTTTGGGGTAGGGTTGAGCGTGCACACGGTGAGAGGGTTTGATCCCCCTCGAACCGTAAGGCGTGAACCCTTCGTGTCGTGTCGTGTCGTGTCCTACTTGTCTGGTCTGTCTTCGGCTTGTTCTGACACCTTTAGGCTAGTCCCGTAGTTGGTAGCACATGCTACGACTACTACTTGTCCCGTTTTACTTTCCTGCTGCGTTACTTCCTGTTGTGTTACTGATCGCTCCGGATATACACCCAAAGAACGGTTGTAGTTTTACCGCAAGTGCACGGTGTAGCAGCGAGCGGGTATCGAACACAGGGAGGACGAATGACCGTGCTTGTTCCCAATCAACCTGGCTATTTAAGAATAGAGAAAATTGCCTTGGGCGATCCTGTCACAATCGTCAGACAAATGTGCGAAATA
Organism: Scilla litardierei; assembly: GCA_030789695.1. Classification (NCBI taxonomy): domain Eukaryota; kingdom Viridiplantae; phylum Streptophyta; class Magnoliopsida; order Asparagales; family Asparagaceae; genus Scilla; species Scilla litardierei. The sequence goes on along the minus strand of CM061130.1, from coordinate 27,426,261 downwards.
TCAAATCAAATAGAGAACGTCTAGGGAATGGGGAATTCCCGCTACTCACCGTATTTCATAAATATGGTTCGTCGGTATCAAAATTGCTAGAATGAGAATTCGGATGAACTAGTTGCAACTGAATGTAGAACCAAGCTCACGCTCTCGCGCTGTTGCCGGTCTATAGATATCCTAGGGTTGGGTCCAATCTCTTGCAAACCCTAGCCTAGGAAAGCTAGCATTAGGATCAACATCATCGTCCAATTGCGCACCGAGCCCAATCTCTTGCAAACTCGGACCATGATCTAAATTAGGATAGTTCCTACCCGTCCAATCTCTTACAAACGGGTATTGGCATGGAATTGCAATCGGAAATCCTAGTATCGGTCCAATCTCTTACAAACCGATACTTCGAAAATCCAATTCCAACCCGATTCGGATTTCTAGGGCTTCCTAACAAATTGGGATCCAATCTCTTGCAAATCCCAATTGATATGAATTCCTAGCTATCCGTAGTAAATCGATCCCAATCTAATCCCTAATAGCAATTCTAGCTCAATTTCTACCAATTCATCACAAATAAGAAATAGGGCTTGTAGGGTTCATCCCCACGCCCCAAGACGTGGAGACTACTCACAAATCATAGCAAGATCACAAAAATAATCGTTGAAATCAGCAATGAAATTCATCATAACAATGATATAAACAATAAAAATAGAATTTTTAGGGAAAAGAGATGCAAACCAATGTTGTTCTTCAATTAATCCAACAAAAATCCAAGTTTTTCCTCTTCTCCAATCGCAATAATAAAGCTAAAAAGTAATCTAAAAAGCTGCAAAAAATCTAAGAGAGAGCTCCCTAAACTAGGGTAAAAACAGGGCTTAAATAGCCCCAAAAATCGTCCAAAAATCGTGACCAAAATACCCCTGCAGAGCCTGTTTTCCGCAGTTTTCGCTACAGGCAGCGCATCGCACTCGGCCGAGTGACAAAAGTCGCTCGGCCGAGTGAAAACCCTACAATTTTCCAGAAAGTCGGGGCTTTCAGGGGTCTTCAGTTCGGAGGCGGCTCGGCCGAGTGAGTTGTCGTCACTCGGCCGATGACTTCACTGCACTCGGGCGGACGGGATTCTCCACTCGGCCGAGTGGGTCTTCTGAAGTTCAGGCAGCCGAAAAAACAGAAACTTCGATGTTTTGGAAGGGCTTCGTCTGGGCGCCACTCGGGCGGACGTGGTATCGTCACTCGGCCGAGTGGATCTTCTGTGCTCGGCCGAGTGCACAGGTAACTCGTGTCTGAACTGGTCGGCCGAGCAGTGTCTCGCTGGTCGGCCGAGTGGCTCCTCCACTCGGCCGAGTGGGACACAAAGAATGCCCAATCTGCTTGTTTTGGCCTCCTCGTCGCTCCTGCGACGTCCATTCTTCTTCCGCTCCTCTCCAACAGCAAAATACCCCTCGGGGAGGTCGTTGGTGACCGTCTAGAGTAAGCGCATCTCGGGATCACTCCAAATCACGCCAAATTACCTGAAATGCGACAAAAACAACAAATCGTGAAAAGCATCGCAATATCGTCGATATATCGTAAAAAACATGATTTGGGCGATCCAAATGGCATGCAAACATGCGGAAAAAAGGTGTAAAATAAGGAGTGATCAAAATCCCCCAAGCTTGCCTCTTACTCGTCCTCGAGGAAGATAAGTAAAAGGCGAACCCGGTGGATTCTGAAAACGAAAACGGCGAAAAACGGAAAAATGAAAAAAAAAACGAAGAAGAATGAAAACGAAGTGAAAATAAAGAAGAGAGAAAGAAGCGAAGAGGTAGGATGCTAGATTATTTTCTCAGGACGTGGGTTTCACTTACCCTTATAGCATGCACCGAATGAAAAACTCATGTCAAAGGATTCTATTTTGATATCATAGTATAATAATGCAAATAGAGATAGAAAACCCACGAAAAACGATATAATCATGAAAAACGGAATAATTTTAAAATTAACGTCGTCTGAATCATTTAAAGCGGTATACAAATCACAGATCACACACTTTTCAATTGAACGCTTTCTATCTGGAGTATAAGAGTATCACACTATAGAGTAGAGAGAATAGAAAAGTATGGATTTTATGAAATGAACGCTAGGCTTAGATTTCTGGATTTCGTAAAACTAAAAATAATCTCACCGAGTATAGAATATTACTTAGCCTAGGTTGTCGTGCAATGTCAAGTAGTCACTCTCTCACACATCAATGGATCCCCTCCCCCAAGCTTATCTATAAGCGTGGTGGCATAAAAAAACATTTACATCCCCATTTTTATATATAGCTCCAAAAGCAACGAAAAGAAAGAAGAAAGAAAGAAAGTGAGATGTGATCTTTTATTGAGGATGTTTTTTTTTCTTTGTTTTTTTTGTAATAAGCAATATATACACAACGATCCCAACTCAGAGAGAGATAATGATGTACAAGAATGTTTTTCTCTCTTTTTTTATAGAATAAGAGATTTGGAGCTAGAAATTAGTAGCGGGGGAAAATGCCATAAAATAGAATCACTAAGGGGAGATTCACCAATGATTTTGAAAGTAGAGAAATGATGTTCAAGATTTGTGGAGAAAGAAATAAATATAACTCTCGGTTCACTCTATAAGACATGCACGACAACTTCAGCAGGGTAATCTAATCTACTTAGTTTCGATCACAAAAAAGCTAACTAATCCAGATTTATCATAGCTAGTATCATTCAATCATCCAGAAGTGAAGTGTACAATTCATGCATATAGAAGTGATATAGGAAAAGAAAGTCAGTACTCCAGATATAAGCATTCAATGCGTGAATCTTGGTGTGTTTTCTGTGATAGCATACATATGAATATTCAGACTCAGCTAATAATAAAATTTCATCCATTTTCATGCGGAAAAAGGTGTGGGTTACTATTCTAAATGCAAAGCAAGTCATAGCATCTGATATCTGAAATAAAACCTAAGACATGACAAATATAGCATGCATATAGAATAAGCTAAATCCAACGTCATCATCATCACAGAAAAGTCATCTCTAGCATGAGATGAAAAAGAAATAAAGATAAAGGGAAAATAGAAACTATGCAATGCGGCACACAGGAAAATAAGAAAAACGTGATGCATGGCAAAATAAAAGGAAAGTGATGAAAAATAAGTGCAAAAGCGAAAAAATGGTGTGAAAAAACTAAAAATAAAGGTGGCAAATCGAAAAAGAACGTGAGAACTCACTCCCCCAAGCTAAATGGCACAGTGTCCTCAATGTGCATAGTGTGGCACACCGAGAGACAAGTAATGTGAGGGGCAAGTGAGAATGCATGCATGGAAAAATGAAAAGAAAAAGGTAAAATAAAGAAATGAAAATATGATGCGGACATGATGCATGCACAGATAGGAGCGATACATAGATAAAAGTGTCACCAAAAACATCTCCCTCTCTCCCAGAATAGATATAAAAAGATATGATCAAAAAGAGGATACCATAATAAGTGAGGGGAGGGGGGTGGACAAAAAGTGCAACAGGACCCAGCAGAAACGGGCAGCACAACGGCAGGAATGGATCAAGGCATCAAGGGTGCCTAAGAAGGTGGTGCTGCGCCGTCTCCGTCCTGAGGCAGGGGTGGTGGTGGTGGTGGTGTAGGCTGCTGAGCTGGGGTGGTCGTGGAAGTGGAAGCAGGTCTAGTGCGTGTGGAAGTGTGTGTGGGAACCTGCTGGGTGGGTGGGGGTACGCGTGGGAGACGCTCCAAGACCTGTGTAAGGTAGTAGTGGATCTGGGGGATCAGCTCGAAGCGTCCAGCCATCACAGAGACGGTGGAGGACAGTGTCCTAAGGTCACCTCTAAGACCACTCACCGCCAACTCAAGAGCACGTATGCTCTGCAGTACAGTGTCGGGCGGGGGTGGTGCAGAGGGGCGCACCGGTCTAGGCTGTGCAGGGCGAGGCTGGCGTACGCGAGTGGAGTATGTAACGGGCTCAGCAGGGAAGGGGACAAAAGGTGCCGCGCCTGCAAATGTGGGCCTGGCCTCAGTGTGAGGCCGGGGCACCTGCTGGTGGGAAGTGGAGGCAGCGGCAACGAAAGAAGTGTGCAAAGGTGGCAACGGGGCGGCCTGAGAGGTCAGTGGCACAGAAGTGTGGACAGACGCCACGACACTCTCGAAAAATACAGCGGGGGTGGAGACAGAGGTAACTACCGCTGGGGCCGAACTGTGTGGACCAAAAGGCGCAACCCCAGCGGAGATCATGCTAGCCATGGTCTCCACGACCGCGGCAAACGAGGGCTCTCCACTCTCGACAAAGGTCGGCGGGCGCTCGGGGAGTGCGGAGCAAAGAGGCTCCACGGACAGAGGGCCAGAGGTGGAAGTGGGAGTGGTGGGGACAGCCTCGGAAGTGGTGACAGTGGTGGAAGTGGGCTCAGCAAAAGTACTCTCGACACCGACAGCGGTGTCAGGAGCAGGGGAAACATCTGGTATGGGCTGAGGGGCCACTGGGTCAACAGGGTCGGCGGATATACACCCAAAGAACGGTTGTAGTTTTACCGCAAGTGCACGATGTAGCAGCGAGCGGGTATCGAACACAGGGAGGACGAATGACCGTGTTTATTCCCAATCAACCTGGCTATTTAAGAATAGAGAAAATTGCCTTGGGCGATCCTGTCACAATCGTCAGACAAATGTGCGAAATATCAAATCAAATAGAGAACGTCTAGGGAATGGGGAATTCCCGCTACTCACCGTATTTCATAAATGTGGTTCGTCGGTATCAAAATTGCTAGAATGAGAATTCGGATGAACTAGTTGCAACTGAATGTAGAACCAAGCTCACGCTCTCGCGCTGCTGCCGGTCTATAGCTATCCTAGGGTTGGGTCCAATCTCTTGCAAACCCTAGCCTAGGAAAGCTAGCATTAGGATCAACATCATCGTCCAATTGCGCACCGAGCCCAATCTCTTGCAAACTCGGTCCACGATCTAAATTAGGATAGTTCCTACCCGTCCAATCTCTTGCAAACGGGTATTGGCATGGAATTGCAATCGGAAATCCTAGTATCGGTCCAATCTCTTGCAAACCGATACTTCGAAAATCCGATTCCAACCCGATTCGGATTTCTAGGGCTTCCTAACAAATTGGGATCCAATCTCTTGCAAATCCCAATTGATATGAATTCCTAGCTATCCGTAGTAAATCGATCCCAATCTAATCCCTAATAGCAATTCTAGCTCAATTTCTACCAATTCATCACAAATAAGAAATAGGGCTTGTAGGGTTCATCCCCACGCCCCAAGACGTGGAGACTACTCACAAATCATAGCAAGATCACAAAAATAATCGTTGAAATCAGCAATGAAATTCATCACAACAATGATATAAACAATAAAAATAGAATTTTTAGGGAAAAGAGATGCAAACCAATGTTGTTCTTCAATTAATCCAACAAAAATCCAAGTTTTTCCTCTTCTCCAATCACAATAATAAAGCTAAAAAGTAATCTAAAAAGCTGCAAAAAATCTAAGAGAGAGCTCCCTAAACTAGGGTAAAAACAGGGCTTAAATAGCCCCAAAAATCGTCCAAAAATCGTGACCAAAATACCCCTGCACAGCCTGTTTTCCGCAGTTTTCGCTACAGGCAGCGCATCGCACTCGGCCGAGTGACAAAAGTCGCTCGGCCGAGTGAAAACACTACAATTTTCCAGAAAGTCGGGGCTTTCAGGGGTCTTTAGTTCGGAGGCGGCTCGGCCGAGTGAGTTGTCGTCACTCGGCCGATGACTTCACTGCACTCGGGCGGACGGGATTCTCCACTCGGCCGAGTGGGTCTTCTGAAGTTCAGGCAGCCGAAAAACAGAAACTTCGATGTTTTGGAAGGGCTTCGTCTGGGCGCCACTCGGGCGGACGTGGTATCGTCACTCGGCCGAGTGGATCTTCTGTGCTCGGCCGAGTGCACAGGTAACTCGTGTCTGAACTGGTCGGCCGAGCAGTGTCTCGCTGGTCGGCCGAGTGGCTCCTCCACTCGGCCGAGTGGGACACAAAGAATGCCCAATCTGCTTGTTTTGGCCTCCTCGTCGCTCCTGCGACGTCCATTCTTCTTCCGCTCATCTACAACAGCAAAATACCCCTCGGGGAGGTCGTTGGTGACCGTCTAGAGTAAGCGCATCTCGGGATCACTCCAAATCGTGCCAAATTACCTGAAATGTGACAAAAACAACAAATCGTGAAAAGCATCGCAATATCGTCGATATATCGTAAAAAACATGATTTGGGCGATCCAAATGGCATGCAAACATGCGGAAAAAAGGTGTAAAATAAGGAGTGATCAGTTACTCTGTTATAACCACAGCATGCTAATCAACCAGTAAACTGTTGTGTAAAAGAACCTCAGCATGCTAATCAACCAGTAAACCGTTGTTTAAAGTTCGGTGCACTTGCAGTAAAGTCTAACCCTTCTTGTAGACTTTACCTGACGTACAGTTCCTTTTTCTTGGGTGCTGTACGTCAGGTGTTCAGCCAGAGATCGTGGACGAAGCAGACTCGCTGGAGTACGTGGAGCCGAGGACGTCGTCATCAGAGTACGTATCCGACAAGGACCAGATCTTGTGGTCTTTTAGTCGCCACTTCAGAGGTCACTACTTTTCGGTTTGTCTTTAAACTTTTGTTGCCATGCTTAGGCTTTTTTTTAGACTTTGTACTTGTTGGATATCATATCTCTAATTTAATGAATGCAATTTCCTTTCTGTACTTTTGTTGTTTCGAACTATAAAAATGCAAGAACCTGAAAATCTTTTAAAATGGTACCTCTACAGACGCTTATTGGGTCCGAGCTTCTCAACTCTGGCCTAAGCGGGCCTCGTCACGTTTCGCTTCCGTCCATTTTGGGAAGCGGGGCGTGACAGGTTTTAGTGGTGGCCCATGCAGGTCTTGCAAAAGTTCGGAACAATAAAAGTACCGCATTCATTTGATATCCACGTACAAGTCTGAATTAGTTCCCAGTCTTAGATAGTAGGAAGACTTAGGTAGACGTCCCAGGTTGATAGTCGGATGCCTTGGTTAAGATTTAGTCGTCCTCGTCTTAGACTATTTTAGCATCCCCATTTGATTTGATCGTATTTGATATCTAGAGTCCTTCTTTCAGTTAGTCGCTCGCCCAGCTCCATCGACTTCGGGCCCAGCAGAACGTAACCTCGATTCTCTTAGGAACCCTCTCTTTAGATCCTGATTATATTCTACCTCATTAGAAAGTCTTAGAGCGGAGTTATCCTAAATCTTTAGACGACCCAATGATTAGAACCTTTGTCCTCTAGCATCCCTCTGATCCTTGCAAATTTTGTGCTATCGACCATAGAGTCCCATCGTAGCTCCTCACGATTCATATCTTACGCGTAATCTTCATGCAATCATTTTTCCTTTCTCTCGATTCTCGTGATCGTTTCCTAATGATCATCATTGATCCTCGAATCCCTTCCCTGACCAATTCTACCTTCTCTAAAATTATTTTCGACTTTCCTTATTAAGTTTTCGCTCCAGATTGATTTCTTTGAAAACCCCTATATTATATATTTAAAATTTGCTGTTTTGGATCGAGTTAAAACTTTTAATTGACTTGGAGCTTTCTTGGACGTAAATGTTTTAAGTCAATATCTCGTATTATTTGCCTTGTTTCCAATATATATATATATATTACTTTTATAAACTACACAATATATTTCTACTATCTTGTATTTATTTTCAAAATTTCCCCTTTCCCAAAACCTACTTCCTTTAAAAGTATTTTCGAAATTCATTATTAAATTCTCCGCCCAATTTGACTTCTTTGAAAACTTTTATTAATTATTTAAAATTTCTTACTTTCGGTTGAGTTAAAAAAAAAAATTTCGCAAATTTTGAAACCTTTCGGTCGTAAAAGTTTTAAGTTACGACCTCGTACTTACTTTCGAATCAGTATCCATCGTATTTTAGTTTTAAAACTTTGTTATCATTTCGGGAATTCAATATATCATTTTTCTACCTACGAAATTTATTTTAACCATTTACGTACGTACTTTAGAATATTTTTCTAAAACAAAGGGGGATTTTAAATTTCTTACATATAAACATCTCTATGTTCATCGTGCTCATACTTCAAGAACCATTGTTTAAATTCATTTTCATTTACAAAACAATCGCTACCTCATCCCACTTTTATTTCCTTTATTTCTTGTTTTCGAAACCCATTATTAAATTCTTCGCTCGGTTTAACTTCCTTGAAAACCCTTTATTATATATATTTAAAATTTATTGCTTTTCGATTGAAAGTTCCTTCTTAGATTTTGAAATCTCCTTGGTCGTCAATTTTCAAGTTACTATCTGGTAATTATTTCAAATCGGTATCTTTCATGTTTTCATTTTCAAAACCGTGTTAACATTTTGATAATTCAATTTATATTTTTCTGGGCTACAAGATCTATTTCTAAATCACTTACCGTGCATACTTTTTTTAAAATATCTTTTTCTAAACTAGGGGGAAGTTCAATTATTTTATTATTATTATATCTGTTCTATGTTTCTCGTGACCACATTTCAAAATCTTTGTGTAAACTTATTTCTCATTTGCAAAACAATCGTTTTACACCCAACCAACACCTCCTTATCTTGCCTTATTTGAACTCGTTTCTTCCGATCTTATTTCGTTCCACTTTTGATTTAGTTTTCTTTCCTTCTTTTATCTAGACATTAGACCTTGTAGTTATCCATGCTATCTCCAGTTTAGGAGTAGGCCCTCTGGTAGGTGATGTCGTTGCAGTGCCTGAGTATAGGTAGAGTGTGTAGACCTGTATGAGTGTGTCATCTTTAGGATCCTGATATTTGTCTCCTGTGTCTTGAATGTGTACTCAGTGTCAACCATGGTATGATGGGAGTTGTCTGAATGACGGTATTCATACTTATATGAATGGCGTCATCGCAGGCAGATCCTTAGACTTAGTTTTAGTTTTAATGAATGGTTTATCTTGGTTGTATGTGAATCATAACGAAACTTTGTTTTCTTTAAACCAAATCTTTAAAGTTTTAAAACTAGCTCACAAGATCACAAATCACTTGACCTCCCTCATCCATTACCGCAACACCACACGTTTTTTTTTCCAAATGTTTTAAAATATTTCTTTGGCCTTAAGTCTCTCTTTCTCTTCTCTTCTTTCTCCCTTAAACAAAATTTTCGTGTTTATGGTTGTTATATTAATTGGGCCTAGCTATTATCGTTATAGGATTTTTGTTTGCAGGTAGGCTTGGAGTGAGATGAGTTTTATTCTGGCAATGATTAATTGATTTTGGGAACACAAGGATGATGGATTAGAATATTTTTTGGATGAAAAGAATGAACTGTCTCAGACTTATTTATAAAACCGAAGTGTGGTGGACTCAATGGAGAATTCTGTTTGAATGAAATTATATGCGAGGAGATGATAACTTATCAGACTTGAGGCTTAGACGGGTAGTAGATAGGAGTAACTACGGAGAATAGTATGAGTTAGGGTGATCATGAGATTGAGTAGAGCTTATATTAGCATTGAGACGGATTGCTGAATTGACGTGAGAAGACTTTGAGAATAACACGACGCGTGGAGATAAATGGATGATTAGGCAGTCGGACTTAATATTGGTTGGGATTAGTTATAGTGAGCAGGATGAGGTGTAATTCTGACAGATCAAAATATTTGGTGGATGAATTTATGGGGAGATATGACGAGAATGTATTGAAGACACAACGATTGCTGATTGGTGAAGGTATTATAGGATAGACAAATGTTTTGTCTTGGATTGGTGGATGACTAGAATCGCATTTTTTTGGAGATTTATTAATGTTGGGAAATGATTTAGAAATTCAAAAGATATTAATGAGCGATGATGATGCTTAGTGGAGTGGTACGATATCAGAAGATGTTATTATTTCTATGAGAACTTGGAGTTGGAAATTGGAACGGTAGTGATGGAACTATATTATTAGGAGGTGAGTTTAGTCGTGGCTTTGCCAGTGAAAAGATGGATTATGGGGGTATTATTGAGGAACGTTGTTCGAAGTTACAGGATTAGAAATCTTTATGAGTAGATATGATAGTCACGGGTAAAGGGTTATATGGGTAATTATTACTAGTGTGAGTGATTCCGAGGACGGAATCATTTCTAAGGTGGGTAGAATGTAACGGCCTGTTTCTATCGTACCTTCTTCGTGCACGTGCTTTTGATCGTGCACGTGTTTATTTTAGACTTTATTTGTTTTTGAACGTTTTTGTGTGATATGTCGTCGTGATCGTCTCTGAAAGTATTAGTTTGTGGAATAACTTGGGAATGACATATCTCGAGTCGTTCTTCCGTGATACTAACTTATTTGACGTGACGTCGCGACTTTCTGTTTTGACGCGAGACGTTTCGAATTCTAGTTTCATCTCTCGACGTTGAAATTTAGATCCGTCTTCTCCACTCTCTTTCTTTAGTCGTCCCAAACACCCCAGAATTATTTCACAATTTTTGGACTTAATTTGACCTATTTTCCATTTTTTTGAAAGTTTTTAATAATTTTAAAACCTATTTTTATAAGAGTTTTAATTACAATAAAATTCCTATATTATAATAACGTATTAAAGAATTTTTAGGCAAAGTTTCAGAATTTTTGGCCGCACCCATCTCGTGTGAGGGAGAGAAGAGTAAATTTATTTTTAACTAATTATTTTAATTATTTTAATTACGTTTTTCTTAACCCAAACCCTAATCCTAACTCTTTTCTATTTAAATAAACCCTAGGCTAGGTTATTTTCACAGCCACACAAACCCTAGCCGTCAAAAACCCCTTCCCGACGTTCGTCGCAACGTTGCGACGATCGCAACGTGCACGACCGGAGCCCTCCGCCGCAAATCCTAGCGCACGACCGGAGCAAGCCCCCGCATCGCCGCTCGCACAGCCCGCTGCATCGCCCCCCCCGTTGCCGCCCGCTCCGACCGAGAGCACCGCTCGGTCAGACCGAGCACCCGCTCCGCACAGCCACCCGCTCCGCTCCGCTCCGCATCGCCAAGCGCTGACCGACCCGCCCCGTCGGTCTGATCGAAGCCCGCTCCGCACCCGAAGCCCGCTCCGCACCCCGCTCCGCTGCCAGCCTTGTCCAAGCGCCCGACCGACGGGATCTGTCGGTCTGACTGACAAATTCCCTCGCACCAACGCTGTGCCGACCTCCCCCGCATCGCAGCTCGCACGACCGAGAGCTTCTCTCGGTCTGACCGAGAGAAACCCTCGCACCGAGGGTGAACGACCGACAGAACTTCGTCGCAAGTGGGTTTCTCCCACACCAACTTCTGTGGTGGGCCCCCCAAGTGCTCCTGAGGTGTTATGGGCCCCCTTGGACCCCTAGCACTGATGTGGGCCCCACTTGGACGTGCTACTTCGCGGATTTGCCGTCTACGACGTTGCGACACGTCGTAGGCCTTCGTCGCAAGTTCGAACTTTTGGAGAGATGTGCGAGGACCAGATCTGAAGCTGAGGAGTTCTCCGATCAGACCCGACATCCAATCTACAGCAAACTCCAGTTCAGGTTGGTTCCCCAAAACTCGTAGAAACCCCCACAATAGCTGACTGAAACCTAAACTAAAAACCGTCAACTTGAACTAAATTTACTTTCCAGCTCCTGTAAAACGTTGTATGAACATAGAAAATCGACGAACGGACTAATTTGACTGTGCACATAGGATAGATCGTCGATTAGGCTGAAACATCAAAAAGTGACTTTTGACGAATAGGATAGTCCCGAAAACCTAGAAACGAACCTTAATAGGATTTGATGAATTTGAGACCTGACATCGTCGCCGTGGCGATATTTCAGACGGACTTCTGCGGATGAGACGCTTGGACAAGACGCTTGGACGAGACGCTTCGAGAAGACGACACACTCGCCATTTCATGTAAGTGTACCCACTTGCGTTTTTGACCGTGCCTTGGTCTTAGATTGCTAGAACTGTTAGACTGTGACTGTATAGAACCGGACGTGAAATGATAGCGACCGGGACGCCCCTGACGACTCAGACTTGACGACGAAGTCTGAGCCTGACAACAACAACTTTGATGCTGTAGGGCTATCATGTGTGTGCGTGTGTGTGGACACCCTAGAATAACTCTCCCGTACACTGGTCGTATCTTGTCAATGTTATCCACACTGGTCGTGTCTTGTCACTGTGTTACAAAAAGCCTTCGGGCGTTTCAGATGCTCTCCTTACGGGAGTGATCTCCGTGCTACAAAAAGCCTACGGGCGTTTCAGATGCTCTCCTTGCGGGAGTGATCTCCGTGTTACAAAAAGCCTTCGGGCGTTTCAGATGCTCTCCTTGCGAGAGTGATCTCCGTGCTACAAAAAGCCTTCGGGCGTTTCAGATGCTCTCCTTGCGGGAGTGATCTCCGTGCTACAAAAAGCCTACGGGCGTTTCAGATGCTCTCCTTGCGGGAGTGATCTCCGTGTTACAAAAATCCTACGGGAGTTTCAGATGCTTCCCGAGCGGAAGTGATCTCTGTGATACAAAAAGCCTACGGGCGTTTCAGGTGCTTTCCTTGCGAAAGTGATCTCCGTGCTTCCTGTCCTGAGTTCTGGGGTTTTGGGGTAGGGTTGAGCGTGCGCACGGTGAGAGGGTTTGATCCCCCTCGAACCGTAAGGCGTGAACCCTTCGTGTCGTGTCGTGTCGTGCCGTGTCGTGTCGTGTCCTACTTGTCTGGTCTGTCTTCGTCTTGTTCTGACACCTTTAGGCTAGTCCCGTAGTTGGTAGCACACGCTACGACTACTACTTGTCCCGTTTTACTTTCCTGCTGCGTTACTTCCTGTCGTGTTACTCTGTTATAACCACAGCATGCTAATCAACCAGTAAACTGTTGTGTAAAAGAACCTCAGCATGCTAATCAACCAGTAAACCGTTGTTTAAAGTTCGGTGCACTTGCAGTAAAGTCTAACCCTTCTTGTAGACTTTACCTGACGTACAGTTCCTTTTTCTTGGGTGCTGTACGTCAGGTGTTCAGCCAGAGATCGTGGACGAAGCAGACTCGCTGGAGTACGTGGAGCCGAGGACGTCGTCATCAGAGTACGTATCCGACAAGGACCAGATCTTGTGGTCTTTTAGTCGCCACTTCAGAGGTCACTACTTTTCGGTTTGTCTTTAAACTTTTGTTGCCATGCTTAGGCTTTTTTTTAGACTTTGTACTTGTTGGATATCATATCTCTAATTTAATGAATGCAATTTCCTTTCTGTACTTTTGTTGTTTCGAACTATAAAAATGCAAGAACCTGAAAATCTTTTAAAATGGTACCTCTACAGACGCTTATTGGGTCCGAGCTTCTCAACTCTGGCCTAAGCGGGCCTCGTCACGTTTCGCTTCCGTCCATTTTGGGAAGCGGGGCGTGACAGAGCCCGAGTCACATCTACCTTTACCGTCGCTCTCCACTTCTTTTTCGGCTGAGCATCTGCTTGAGCATATTGCCCCTATTCAGGGAGATTTTCATACTCACTCTCACTCCACTTTTGAGTCTCTCTTTTCACTTCCTATTTCTTTAGACTCATATATATTTGACACACCATATCTCTCGCAGGACACATGATCTACTTCCCTTGAGGTATACTGCGGTGTGTCACCACCTGTAGAGCCACTTCTCATGGAGAGCGAAGATTTGGTCGTCGCTAGTACAGAGGATAGCGACCCATTCTCAGGCAGTATTCGTCACCCTTTTATTATTTTTCCATCTTATGTTGACGATTATCTCTGGGATACAATTATTTTGGGAAATAATTTCTTGCCATGGACTAATGCACCTCGTCCTTTGCAGGTCACAGGTGGACACCTGCGAGGGATGCTTGGAGGTGCATTGCTTGGGTCCATTGGCACACGTGACACAACGCTTCTGGTAGAGCCACAGAAGGAGTAGTTAGAGCAGCTACCTGCCACACTCCAGATCTTGGATCCGCCTATGCTCAGGTGTATCCTAATCCAGTAGTGTAAAAATTTACCTCTTTCTAGTTTAGATTTGAATAATCTCGTCTCCTCTCATTAGCGAGGGGAGCGTATCTAGGATTCGCTTTTGCATCATAGTAACCCATCATGTCGTGCCCTTCTATCACTTCTCCTGCCCATACCACACATCCTCTACTGGGAGGACGAGGACACTTCATCTTCTGTATTCTGACTTCTTTCTTTTCCAATTTTCCCCCTAGCATATTTCTACACCACATTGATCATATCATATTGCTAGCTTTGTCATGTCTAGCTTGGGGGAAATCGACTTTTGTGTGTTTTGTCGTGTGATGTCATTGTGTGTCTGTTTATATGTGTCGTTTGGATGTGCTTTTGTTTCTTTTATTTATGTGTTTCTTTTTCTTTTTCTTTATTTTTCAGTTTCGTTCGTTTGTTTTTCCTGCTTTTCATTTTCTTGTGTCTGTGCGTACCCCCCATTTTCGTTGCCCTCCCGTATTTACTTCTATTGCATTGAGGGCAATACAAGTTTCAGCTTGGGGGAGTCGCACCTTGTGCGTCATTTGTGTCTTTTTCTTCGTTTTTGAGTCGTTTTCCATCGTGTTTTTCTTTTTCTTCTCATCTTCTGTTCTCTCTCTCCTAGAGATGACCTCATATGATGAATTGCCACAGAATCACACACACACACCTAGCATAGCTACGATTATCACATTCACTAACCCTAGGAAGCCGAGTCCATTGCATTTCAATCTTCGTGGGTTCACTTTGCTTTTGTGTGAGTTGTTTGTCGTTACTAGCTATGGGTGTACTTCTATTTTGTGATTTTGATTTATATACCTATCCTGGGATGACCACTAGATTATCATTCTTCGATTTGAATATGTGGTATTTGCCTCTCCTGTTTGCTTCTATATGCATGAATATATTTATATCGTATACTTCAATTCGCATGTGTCGGGATTCCACAATTAGGACTAGGATAACCCATTTAGCCCAAGCTCTAATTTGCGAGAAATATTTTCTTTGCCCAAGTGTTTAAATTTTGATTTCCTTTTTATTTTACTTGGTGCAAATCCCCTCGTCGTGTACCGTTCTCCCACTTGGGAGAGTACGCATGTATATATCCCAATATCCAAAAATCCGAAAAAAGAGAATAGAAAAAACCCAAAAAAGACAAGAAAATAGAAAAGAAAAAAAACATGTATAGCCAAAAAGCCAAAAAATACAAATACCCAAAACCCAAAAAAAATTACAGTGTGAATATTTTTCCTATCTACCGAGAATAAAGGGAAGACGAGAATTTGCACCGAGTGTTCTACTCCACATCATCTCACCCCCCATCGCTTTCGAAAACACTTGGAATAGGGAATTTCTAGCTATTATCTAGGCGATAGTGTGGTGATGTCCGAGTCCCTAGATGTGGAGTCCCTGACACATGATATGTTTCGATTCTTACCTTCTTCTCATGCATGCTTGAGCCATATATTCATCGCTTATTTCAACTCGAATCGATATTTGGGTCTTTTCTTGTATTTGTGTATATGGAGCTTATTGCACGATGTAGATAGTGACACCATCTGCTAGCATACGACCACACTCACTCGCGCTTCACCGTGTGGGCTCACAACACTTGTTGGGACTCGTTTTCTTTGGTTTAGTGTTGTGGTTTGTTGCTTGCTTTCTTGGTGTGGCGTTGTTAATTTTGTTGGCCCTGACGGGCGATTTAGGATTTAGAGTTCTCTTTTTCTCTCTTTCTCTCTATTTTCTCCCTCCGAGCTCCTACCCTCACTCGTCTTTCTCGAGGACGAGGAAGGGTTCATCTTGGGGGATTTTGACGTGCATTTATATTTTATATATTCATGCACATCTTCTTTGTGTTTTTCCGTTGTTTTCCGTCATCACGTACCCATTTTCTTGTGATTTCTAGTTTTCTTTCACTTCTTCGTCTTTTTGTGTGAATGCAGGAGATTGCCAGCGTTGGGGACGTTTAAAGAAGATATCATGAGTCCCCGGAACACCGAGAGGAGCCGCGCGCAAACCTGAGGCTCAAAAGACGAAGATCGTTATTTCTCAGCCCTCAACCGATCGGGTGAAATATCACACAATCGGTTCACCTGTAGCCGCAATTCCTCAAACGACAACCTGGTCACGCCACCCGCTCGCCTCAGCACCCGGTTGAAGATCTTTAAAGCTCTCACCCGATCGGTTGACTCATCAACCGATCGGGTGGCGATTTTTCTGCGGTTTTGGACCTGAACCATTAGGGTTTCGAAGGGAACTATAAATACAAGGTGTTGGCCGACTGAAGGGGGATCCTCCTCGATTTTTAGGGCTTTTTCGGTTCCTTTGCTGGGGGCTTAGGTTAGTTTAGATTAGGTCTTTTGATCAATAAATCTTGTACTGGATTGAAAGATTCAAACGCGAGATAAGTATTTCTTTCTCTTGTTTTCCATTGTTTTGTATTGTGTTTATTTTGCTTGATGATGAACGTTTGTATGTCATTTCTGTTGCTTGTTTTTATGTTCTTCACCATTGAGTAGTATTGATGAACCCTAATACGGGTTAGAGTAGGATTGATATTTGGGTTGTTTCATTTGGCTTGGTTGCATTGCATGTGTTCGATGGAATGTGTCAATGGGGATTTCTAGCAATCTGAGTCCAATTCGTATGGCAACACACTAGTTGTGTTGGGGATTGGGGTCCGGTGTCTTGTCCAGTCAAGATCCGCTTTGATGTATTGCTAGAAATCACATTCGACCTATTTGGCCATTAGGGTTACGCGGGGGCGTTTCATTGTCATTGGAGGGAGAAAGACCACCTCTGACCGTCGGGCCAATGGGGAATAAACTTGGCGGTTAACTCCCTAGCCACAGCTCACACCCCTAGCGTAGACATTGAGTCCTTGCGCGTGGGAACGGCTTGGACGAAGTGTTGGGAGTTATCATTGTGGCCTTAATGCTCTCGGTTGCGGTCGGTGTTAATGGACATGGGAATGCCCACCGTCTGAAACCGGGTAGACCTAGCGTACTGGGCATCGACAGGAATATCAGGCCCATGGAAGCTAGGTACCACCTTTTGGGGCAATGTCTCACCCTGGGTCAAGTCAAACGCCAAGTGTCATGAGTGCTCTAGCCCGTGTTAGAGGGGATTCATTTCTTGTCTTTTTATTTCTTTCTTTTATTTCTATTCTTCCACCCACATTATCCGCGTAGCTAGCACACAACCTAAGCGAAGCTAATAGCCATTCAAGCCATCCACCTCCCTGAGTTCGATAAACCCATACCCTACACTAACTGTGCACTTGCGGTAAAACGACACCGCGCCCAGACCGTAAACGGGGCGCCGGTCAAGCGGTCCTCAACCTTACGATGGACTGAAGTTCTTTTTTTTGGGTACAAGGGGAGTTGCCCCTCTACTAACAGTCGTTGTAAAGTTGGTCCCCCTGTGAGGAGAGTAGCACCCCACCTTACAGTAGACTTGGAGATATGTCGGCTTGCAGTGGAGTAGCACATCGTCTTGCAACAGACTCGCTTACGAAGTGCTCAGAGCTGATTTGCGGGCCTGTGCAATGTAGTAAATATAAAGGGGAAAAATGCGGATCAAATGCCCTCTTGGGGTACATTATTCGAATATACGTCAGCTCATCAAAAAATTGTTAGCTTGGTGAAAACCTAAAATAAACAGAAAGGTTTGCTTGGTGGGGGTTTTTACGGATAATGTCTCATCCAAGCCGTTGGATAGCTTGGATGGTGGAGGTAGTACAAGTCCTTCTGTGTATGTCATCCTGGATAAGTAGGCATGATTAGCTCAGACTCATTCGGGATCGGTCGGCCTCGCACTGTGTAGGTCAGCCTAGTCCAGTTCGCTTGGTTATCTCAGCCTCATGTTAGATCGGCCAGCCTCGCTTTGCGTAGGTCGGCCTGGATGGGTCGATCTGTTTAGCTCAGCCTCCTACTGGATCGGTCAGCATTGCCCAAAGTAAGTCGGCCTGGAACGGTCAACATGTTTAGCTCGACCTCCTCTTGGTTCGGTCGTCCTCACCCTTTGTGGGTCGGCCTGGATGGGTCGGCCTCCTATTGCATAGATCAGCATCGATTTGCACAGTTCGTCCTGGATGTGTCAGCTTGTTTAGCTCAGCCTACTGCTATATCGGTCGACCTAGCTCTCTGTAGGTCGGCCTGAATGGGTTGGCCTGGTTAGCTTAGCATCCTGCTAGATCGGTCGACCTCTCTCTGCGTAGGTTGGCCAGGATGGGTCGGCCTGGTTAGCTCGGCCTTCTGCTATATAACAATCTACATCACTTCCATCTTATTATCCTCTGTCAAGTCCTGAAGGGCGGCACCCAGCTTTGCTTATCCTCCATGCTCATGGCAGGATTGTTCGGCTCATTTTCCGTAGGCTTCAAGTTCTTCAAAATCCTCATTGTAAACTGTTGATACTGCTAGAGTCATAGGCTGAGGCTGAACTAGAGGAGGCGTTGCTAGCTTTGGAGTTTGAACTAGGGAAACAAGGTCTGACTGAAGAAATTGAAAAAAAAACTAATTAGGTATTTGTAAAAATAAAGGATTAATAAGTTTTATTTCTCTCATCATGGAAATCAAACGATCACCGACTTCTACGATTTACATATTGAGCATTCTTTTGGATTTAATGCATGCCCAGGTGATCAAGCCCACTCTTACACATTGTATGCATAGAGATGTTATTGGTATCACAAAAAATTTACAAACTCAATTTTTCTTTAGTTTTTCATTCATTCCTCATAAGAAACAGACTCCTATTCAGACTTGAAATTCAGCAGAAATGGGAATTATTTTATGATAATCGTTGATTAATTCTACTTGTTGTGGTTTTGCATATAACCAATTCTATTATTACTTGTCAATAAATCTGTATTTTCCTAGATTAATTTATTGTCTGTATTTGACAAGAAAGGACAGACTGCACTTCATATGGCAGCCAAAGGAACAAACCTAGATATAGTGGAGGAGCTTCTCAAGAGTGAAATTCCAGTGGTCAATTTTGTAGACACAAAAGGAAACACAACATTGCATATAGCAGGTAGGAAGGGCCGGGCAAAGGTGAATTGCTACCAACTTGTGTGTTTCTCATCCTTCAGTATGTAATGAATTTCTTGTTTGTCTGAATTCTATGAGTTACCATCTTTTTTATATATTACATTAAATGTTTGTTTCTTGATACAAAGAAGATCAATCCCTGTCGACCTCAGTGAATTCCAGTCGATCAATTGCTATGGAGATTGTGGGAAGAAGCCATAAGTTTTCTCCTTATTCAGTCGATCAAAGTTATGGTAATATTCTGTAACTGGAACTTTGGCTAATTAGAGAAGAAATTACAACTTAATTTCATTATGAACTACTGACCATTCTTCTGTTAATACCTGCATTCCCAAAAATCATTTTCCATTTTAAAATGTGAAAAATAGTACAATGGTTTATGCATGCGCCCGGGCACAATTAAGGATTTACAACTTACTATCTTTTTGTCTTAAGAACAATGAAATTTGCTATTATTAAAACGAAAATGAAACACAAACTGTCAAGGAAAATTCTCTGATTAAGGTTACACAACCAATATCGATAAAAAACAGAGGTTACTTTTTCTTATCAAAATTCTTTTCAATTATAAAAATCAAGCTTATTTTTCAATTTTATAATTTTTTTGTAACTCACTACCATGCAACTTAATATATACATCTATGTTACATTCACTAATGCTTAACAAATTTGTGAATGCTTTTGATGAATGATAAAATCACTTAGATGTTGATTTATTGAAATGAAACATATATATACACATGTTTAGCTGTCAAATTTTTATCATAAATAAAAAGAAAAGCTGGGATAATATAAAGCTTGATCTAAGGTGTAAATTAATCATATCTAATAATTAGAGATGCATCTAGCTCTATTTTTGCCCCAACATGCACATTGTCTCAAAAAACCATCCCATTCAAAAAGCCACATCACCTTAAGGGAGACAAAACCATTTACTAAATATGGATGTATTTCATTAATTGAAACCACAAAATGCAATTTGATGTATTTCAGCTTTCGATGAAAAGTTTGGCACGTGTTCTTATGATGTAATGCATGCAGGGCATCAGTTGTTCTGTTGGTCTCTTATGATGTAATGCATTTATGGCTTGAGGGATTCGGTTCTTTTTCTACTGGATTGGCTCTTCTTCAAGCGGTGTCGTGCAATGTATGAATGGCCTGAAACTCTAGATGGTATTTTCGTTAGCAATTCTTATTGTTGGAAGCTTTAGTGCTTTTCTTTTGTTTCTTCTTTGTCTGTCCAAGAATTTCCCTAGTATTTTAGAGCAACTACCTGTGAGTCGCATCACCGTAGGTGTATACTTGTTTATTTGATGATAATTTTGAGTTCCTTGGTACCGAGTCCAATTGCTCATGGGTTGTCTTTGAGTTGTATTTAATCAGACCACATCTTTTGCTGTCAATGTTGATACTTGGTACTTGAATTGGTTGATAATCTGTCGAACGTTCAGTCGCGGTATCCCTACCCATAGCTGTTTGTGGGATACATGTGCATCAATTGTCACGAAGTAAATTACTTTAATTACTTTTGCATTCTGAGAACGGTTTATTTATGGGAC